>CM061134.1:15204709-15229709 GCA_030789695.1 Scilla litardierei | reverse complement strand
TTCTTCGGGATTCGAGTTAAAGGCTGCCCATTTACTCAGCCCCATTAACTCTTCCTTGAATGTCGGCATCAGTCCAACGGTCGTCTGACCCGTTCGCCTGGCTTAGTCGTAGCCTGCTAAGAGTATGGGGTAACATGTCGCGAAGGAGAAACGGGTCGGGTACGCGGATACCCAATCAGGTTCGTATCCATGCACTAACAGCATCGAAACTAAATTTTTGTTCGTTTAAATGTTAGAGGAGGAAATAACTCTTTGGGATAACAACGATTTTGAGGTGATATCTTAAATGAGCCCGCACCGAAATTTGTAATAATTCTTGGTGAGGACAATGATTTTGAGGGGATATCTTAAATGAGACCACGCGGAAGGCGCCTGCGAAATTTTTTACGCTAATTTGTTGTTTCACGCCAAAGGCGTCCACGTCGAATTTGTTGTTTCGTGTCGAAGGCGATTGCGCCGAATTTGTTGTTCCGTGCCAAAGGTGGTCGTGCTGCTAAATATTTTTACGCTAATTTGTTTTTTTTTTAATTTTTACCGTGTAAATAATTTTTTTGGAACATAGATTTCGCGGGAGAAAAGCTTAAATGAACTGTGCCTGCGAGCACGTGTTATGAATAGTCCACTAATGTAACATGTGTCATCCACCAATGTAACACGTGTATGAATAGTAACATGTCTCGTTCATCCCAACTGGGTAGCCTAGCTTCCGCCAGCAGCCCCTCGACCTCGTCCTTCATTGACCGGAACACTGCCAGCATCGACTCACAGCTCAGGTGAGCCGGCTTCTCCAGCGTGAACCGGGGCAGCCGTAGGGCCACGAATCCTCGGCACCCGACCCGACCCTAGAGCTCGACCCCCAGAGCCTCCCTGAACGACCGAGGTCAGGTTCGGAGCCGAAGCCTGCGCGACCAGCTTCTGGGGCGCTCCGCCGCTCTGAGACACCTGGCCAAACAAGACTGACGTGCTCACCTTTCCCGGCTTCGAGGTCGATGGTCTGGGGGAGGGCGACGTGCCCGACGCCCTCGGTAGGCCCGCCGGTGCCAGTTCCAACAACGGTCGGATTTTCTACCTCATTGGTCCTCTTCGGCCTACCGGGCTTCTCGGCCTTCTTGGACGACCTCCCCTCCCGCGACCTCTTCTTATCGCTCCTGACGGGTTGGGGCCACCAGTTCCTTGGCTATCTCTTCGTCGGCCATCGTCTCTAGCTCCTCGAAGGACAGACTCATCGTCGGATATGCAAAAGGGAGGGAGTTCAGGGTGAGCGAATCAGGTATAAAAGCCACGATGCTGAGGTTACCTTTGGGCCATATGTATCGAGCTATCATCTTCGGCTCGACGAGGCTTGCGTACTGCCTGCCCTCGGGGTATCGCCTCTAATAGCCTCGCCCGCTCCGCCTCAACCTCGCTCAGACTGACTCCTTTCCTCGCCTCGAGGTTGAGTGTGCCCCAGTCCGACTTCAGCACCAGGTCGGCAGGCGTGGAGACGAACACGAACAACTCCCTCCAACCCTTGATCTTCCCCGGCAAGCCTAGGATGAGGGGATGACTCTTCCTCGCCGGTAAGTAGTAGTACGACCCCAACCTCTTGACCGCGAAGAAATAGCGGAACAGAGGTAGGGTTGGACTAATATTATTCCACGTGCAGGGAACGAGAAACCCCACGATCGCGCTGACGGAGTTCGGCTGCTGGAAGAATGGCAGCCTGAGAAGTCCAGGATCTCGGAGTATAGGGGGGTGAAGAGGGAATCAGAACCTTTGCTGGAAGCACGCCACGTAGACCCCGAGCTCACCGTCTTTAGCCGCTAAATATTTTTACGCTAATTTGTTGTATTGTTAAATTTTAGCTGTGGAAATAATATTTTTGAGAAAAAATATTATAAGGGGATATCTTAAATGAACCGCGCACACGTCGAAACTAAATTTTTGTTCGTTTAAATTTTAGAGTAAGAAATAATTCTTTGGGAGAACAAAGATTTTGATGTGATATCTTAAATGAGCCCGCGTCGAAATTTGTAATAATTCTTGGTGAAAACAACGATTTTGAGGGTATATCTTAAATGAGCCCGCACAGAAGACGCCCGCGAATTTTTTAATACTTATTTGTTGTTTCGCGCCGAATATGTCCGCGTCGAATTTGTTGATTCATGTCGAAGGCGCTCGTGCCGAATTTGTTGTTCCGCGCCGAATGTGCCCGTGCTGCTAAATATTTTTACGCTAATTTGTTGTTTTGTAAATTTTGGCTATGGAAATAATTTTTTGGGAACAAAGGTTTTGCGGGAGAAAATCTTAAATGAACATGCCCGCGGACACGGTTTATGAATAGTCTACTAATGTAACATGCGCCGTCCACCATATTATTATTATTATTATTTAAAAAAGTTTTACATCATCCATTAAAAATTCATTTTCAAATGTTTTATGGAGAACAAACATTCAATAATGTAACTGGAGTCATCCACCATCCTATCATTATTAATATATTATTATTATTATTTTCGTATTAAAAAGGGTCGTGATGACATCAAACAGACCCTTGAAATTTTTTCCGATGTCTAATTGTCTATTTCAAACTTCTGTAGCTGTAGAACTAGCACGTGCTTTGACCTTTGGGACGGCTGAGTCAGCGAGCACTGATCGATTCACTGGGTCCCAACTGTGTGCCCTTCCTTCAACGCCCTCACTAATTCCTTCAACGCCTTCTCCGACGAGCCTCCCTCCTCCCGTGCCGCCACTGCGCTCTGCTTCATCCCCGCCGCTCGATCCTTCAGCTCTCTCCCGCCCTCCGATTCCATCAGCCATCTCACTTTCCTATCCACCTCCTCTGCACTCACCAACTCCTTATCGTATCCCTTCAACTCCACCGCCAGCTTCGCCTCCTCCACCAAGAACACCTTGTTCATCTTTTGCTCCGCGTACAGCGGCCACGCGATCATCGGAACCCCCGAAGTCACCGCCTCTAGAGTCGAGTTCCACCCACAATGACTCACGAACCCGCCCACTGACCCGTGTCCCAGCACGGCCGCTTGCGGGGCCCACGACTTCACCACCATCCCCCTCCCCTCCGTCCTCTTCAAGAACCCCTCGGGCAACAGTTCCTCTAAGTCCGGTTCGGCCGGCTCCGACGTCTCCCGGCCGTTACTCGGCGGGCTCCGAACCACCCACAAAAACCTCTGCCGGCTTTTTTCCAACCCGGCTGCGATCTCTTTCAGCTGCTCCTTTGGGAACGCGCCCCGACTCCCAAAGCTCAAAAACACAACGCTGCCCCTTGGCTGAGAGTCCAGCCACGCGAGACACTCGTGCCGCTCGCTCTCTCCCCCATTCCGAGCGGCGACCACCGGGCCTATGCAATATATCGGCGGCATTGGGCGATCCGGGAAGCAACTCCCATCGGTTAAAGCCGACACGGCCCTCCTCTCCAGCATCTCGAACGAATTGATCATGATCCCGTCGGCCTTGGGCAGCCTTTCACAGTGATAAACGAACTGCTTGTATTCCTCGCTATCGCGGTCTTGCACGAAGCGGAGCACGTGAGATGCGGGTATCGGCCAGAGGCCGGGAAAATCCAGGGGGGTGTCGCCGAGATCTTTGAAGCTCGCAGTAGCCTGAGATGCGACGGAGGGAATTGAGACGAAGGCAGAGAGGACAGAGGCGCCGCTAGCAAAGAAGAAGTAGGACGGTATGCCGAGCTCCCGAGCGACGTCGAGTGCGGACGTGCAGAACATGTCGAGGATCAGGGCGCGGATGGACAATCTTTGGGAAAACGAAGAGAGGAAGGCTGAGATTTGGGGGGCTATGTGGATGAAGAGTTGGAAGTTGTAAAGAGAGGGGCGAGGGGGAGATACAGGGAGACGGTGGAACGCAATCGAAGGGTAGGCGGAGGTGACGCTTGAGATGAAGGAATTGTCGATGGGGGAGGAGTCCGGGCGGTCGACGACGATGATGGCGACGGAGAAGTCGTGGTCGATGAGGAGCTTGGCGAGCTCCACCATGGGGATCAAGTGGCCCATGCCTAAAGATGGGAAGAGCACTAGGTTCTCCTTCGGGCTCGACATGTCTCTAGAATTAATCAATGTGATCTGCAATTGGAGTCCGAGTCGAATTTATAAATGGTTCGTAAGCGGGGATGGAGAGCCATTTCTTTTTTGATTGAAGGAATTGATCCTCGTTCGTAGTGGGCAAATCGATCACGTTGGTATTGAAACGTCACGAGTGACGTCACCCAGCCCACGTGAGCATGTTCGGTCTGTTTGGCCCGCCGAAAGAGGTGGACTATCTGCACCTCAAAAATGAGGTGCAGGATTTGATATGGGTTAAAATTAGCAAAATTTCAGAGGAGAGAGAAACAGAATGTACTTATAAACTCAAAAAATTTTCTATTTTAAGGAGGAGGTCACATCCCTGCACCTCAAAATGAGGTGCAGGGAATCCATCTCTCTAACTGGCAGGCGGTAGTTGATACGAATTTATATACAAGCCTATCACGTGTTGGAAAAACCTGCCAACTTATCAAATGCGTCATTTTCGGACAGATGACCAAAGCAATGACGAGCATAATCTTGAGATCTGAGCAACAACCATTAGGTGTTCTTTACCATTGGAACATGATGGGAGCTCCAGAACTCAATTCACAAGAAGAATAATAAAAATCGGGAAACCCGAGGAAATTGAGAGGAAGAAGATATGAATCTTGAAGAAGATCAAGCGAACTTGGAGGGTGAGACAAGAATCAGAAGTAGAAGATATGAATCTTTTATACAAAGTCCTGTAACAACCGAACAGACTCACCCGCTCACCGACTCACCGGCGGATAAGATTGTTCTCCATTTGGATAGGGTTGGGTGTAATGAAAATACAGTTGCAGCTCAACGGCGGCGGTTGGAGCAACGGCATGTCGGCAGTCAGTGGCGTAACCAGAAATTTTTTTTGTCCTGGGCGAAAATAAAAATGGTATAAAAAATATTTTTATAAAAGTATCAAAGCAGAAAATTAAATGTTAATAAGTAACATGTAACAAAAAATTAAACGTTAAATAATGCTCAACATACAAAAAAATGTTTCTGCTCTCGTTTTTCCATTTTCCCCTCTCATAACAAGTCTAGCATAAGTTTACAAAAAATTCATAATAAAAAATAAATGTTAAATAATAACCAACATGCAAAAAATGATAATTCATACCAAAAAATTAAACGTTAAATGATATATACTGTTACGAGGTGGAACTCGCGTACAATGAATTTGTATTATGGGGAACCAAGGGCACGGTGGTTATATGGAAATGTGGGGTTAGGTAGGCTGTTTTACAAATGATTAGTGGGATGAAGAGGTTGGATCCGTTGCCGGTGGAGCTCACAGGATCGTATCTCGTCGGGCGTAGCTGAGGAAGGTCGGACGGCGGGAGGCTGACGCTGACTTTGGCCAAGGGGCGAGCTCTCCTGCAGCACGAACAACTCGTCAGAAGGGCGGGGTTGGGGTCCAACCCTTAGCCCCTCCGATGCCTAAGTCAGTAAAAGGGCTTAAATGGGGGGCTGGACACGCCGGCCGGACTAACTGTGTGTCCGCCTCGCGTGACGAGCTATAGGTGGGAGAACAAAGATATGGAGGACCTTTGCTCTCGTGTGTGAATGATAGAAGATGAGAGAGTTTTTCTAACCCCCTCTCCGTAAGAGGAGAGGAGGTATTTATACCTGACGGGTGATGACTAGGCGTGCTGAGCTGGCTCGGGTGTCAGCGGAGGCTTCTGACAAGGACATCGGGAACAGGAGTTTCTGACCTGCCTCTGTCAGGCGGCGCAACGGCCCAGGGGTGCTTTTGTCGGGGTGTCAGGGCCGAAAGCACTAACCGCCCGTCAGGTCAGCCGCCTGGGGGTGCTTTTGTCGGGGTGTCGGGCGACGTATGTGTCAGTCGTGTCCTTATCCTAGGCTGTTTGTCGTTAGCGTCGAACTAAAGGTCTGGCTCGCTTTTGGCGCCGCGGTTCGCGGGAATCGGACGGGCCGTTCCGGTCGGGGGTTGTCCGGTCCGGCCGCGCCCGTCAATAGGCTTGGCCTAGCTATCCAAGCGTCCCCTAACGCGCTCCCCCGGTGGGTCGGGCGGCTACAGTTGTTCGCCTTGGCCGTTTCGGGGAGCGCGGTAAGGCGCGCCTATCTCCGTGATGCCCCGGGTTTTCGGGGCGGCGGCCCTAATTGTTAAATGGTGAGCTAAAGGGGTATGTTAGCGGATCCGGGCTGGAGTTGGGCTACTACGATCTTTAGGTCGTAACAATTGCCCCCGGCATTCGAGTGCGAAGCGGAAGCCCGGTTCGGCTCGGATGGCGTAACGTTACCGTGATACTACCTTTCACTTAGGATTCGGACCGGGATCTCGGCTCCGGGGGGTGACGCCGGCCCCGCGGGATGTGTCCCGCTATAGCGGGGTCATGAAGTCTCTCCCTGACTCCGAGCTAAGCGGGGCGTTATCCGAAAAAAAGAAAAAAGGGAAAGTATTATGCACCAATCTTTATCGGAAATCTCGGCGATATTTACAAGACTTAGGAGAAGATGTGTGGGACGGAGTGTGGTCCACATTTGTTGTTCGTTTTGCCGGGAGGAGCAGATCCCTGCATCAGGGCGGTCTTCCCGTATGTCGATTACTGAATTCCTACCGCCACTGTCCAAGGGTGAGCCGAGGAGCCGACCCACGGTCGCAGGAGGGGATCCTCTCCTTTTCCCGTTCTTTGCTTCCTCACGTTTTGCCTTGCTGTCGCCGTGCTGGGGGGTTGCGCGGCCTCGTCGGGGACCCCGCACACCGAGGGGGAACCCCCGGGTGGTTGAGGACGAGGTGGCGGTGGTGACGCCGCTGGGCGAGCCGTTGAGGGGTTTTCCCCTCCCCGGCACCCTGTGGGGATCGCCGAAGGTGGCGGCGTTAATTAGGGTGTTGCGGCCCGCGGCCGGCTATCTGGGCCCTCCTTTTGATATAGTAACAAGCAGGAGGCAAGCTGGCGGGCGGTGCCTCTCTTGTGTAAGGGGAATATCCAGTTGGAGGTGGTGGGGCATTTGGGGCCGTTTTGTGCCCGGAGTGAGGGTATGGGAGTCCCTTGCATTTCTCTTTCCCCCCCTCCCCTGGCCTATGGAGGGGTGGTATTTATAGCGAGGTTCTGCGGAAGGGTTTGTCTTGAGTAATGCGGGGGGTTAGCGTTTCTAAGGGGCTCCGCGGAGTCACGTGCTTTGGGAATCGCTTTTCCCCGGAGGTATCCGGCACTCTGGCCTCTCGGGGATCGTGTTACTGCTGAAGGCGCGTCGACCGAGCGGCCTTTCGTTATGTTGAGTCGCATCGCGGCACTGTTCTGTCGAGACAGGGCACCGCCTTTTCAGGACTGGGCGCCTACTTCGCGGCCTCTGCCTCGGGACCCGGGTCATGTTGTTTTGGCATCTTGCGGAAGTTACGCAATTACCTATCATGCCCCCAACATTCCCGTGTCCGAGATCGCGAGGTCTGGGGGAAGGGGATGTTGTTGGCTTGTGTTGCTTTTAGGCGGGGTGGGGGGTCGGCGAAGTGGCTAGGGGCGATTCCCGCTATCCTATCGTTATTCAATCTCGGGTCGACCCTGTTACGCGGGGCGGGTTCCAGTGCCTCTCTTTCCCCCTGGAGGGAAAGGTGTCGGGGACTTTTGGTGAGCGGGGGTCGCGCTGCAGGCGTAGATTTTCCGGAGGTCCTATGCCAGTTAGGAGGGGTAGTGCGGTGCTAACCCAGAGCTTGGCGGGGGATAGCTGTTTGCTATGGTGTTCTCCGAAAAATATGAGCGTATAAAGAAGGGCATTTTTATTTAGGTTTGTAAAGGCTGATCTACAGCTTGTACATGAGTTCTTAGTTTATCGCCCGTTGCGGGGTCCGATCCGGCTGGGGGGGAGCCATAGAGGTGTCCTCGCCCGCGGTTTAATGACCTCCGGATCGGGATGTCGCTGTGGGCTGGGTGGGCCCTTCGTAACTTGAATTGAGCTCGGCGTGGAGGAGAATGGCCGCCTTCCGTGCTGAAGTGTTGCAAGGTCTCTTTGGCGATCGTGCCACCTTCCCTCCGTTGCTTCGTCATCTCTTTCCGCGGAAAGGGTTTTCCTCGGTCCGGAAGAGGCGCCGAGGGGGGAAGCCGCCTTGCTGCGGCTTGCTCCTTGGGGAGGTTCCTGAGCATAGGGCCGTCCCCCGCCGCCTCGTGTCTTGCCGCTTCGGTTTGAGAGTGGCGTTCAGCGCGCGGCGGTGTATGGGCGGGCCGACACGCCATGACTCGCCATTTGGGGTCGTCGGGGGTGCAGCCTTTCCGAGGACCTCGCCCGTAGGTCGACGGTGCGGAGGTACTGGCCGGCCAGTGCTGGGGGCTCTCGCCTGCCCAACCGGCTTTGAACGGATGCCATTCTTTCTCCGATCCGTCGTCGTTCGGGGAGGACGGAGGCGTGAAAGGTGGATTTCCCTTGTGTAAGGGGAATACCCTGTTTGCGATCCGTTTGTAAGGGGAATACCCTGTTTGCCGTCTTGCCGGGGCGTGCGCCTTGGGGAGGTTCTTGAGCATAGGGCCGTCCCCCACCGCCTCGTGTCTTGCCGCTTCGGTTTGAGAGTGGCGTTCAGCGCGCGGCGGTGTATGGGCGGGCCGACACGCCATGACTCGCCATTTGGGGTCGTCGGGGGTGCAGCCTTTCCGAGGACCTCGCCCGTAGGTCGACGGTGCGGAGGTACTGGCCGGCCAGTGCTGGGGGCTCTCGCCTGCCCAACCGGCTTTGAACGGATGCCATTCTTTCTCCGATCCGTCGTCGTTCAGGGAGGACGGAGGCGTGAAAGGTGGATTTCCCTTGTGTAAGGGGAATACCCTGTTTGCGATCCGTTTGTAAGGGGAATACCCTGTTTGCCGTCTTGCCGGGGCGTGCGCCTTGGGGAGGTTCTTGAGCATAAGGCCGTCCCCTGCCGCCCCATGTCTCGCGGCTTCGGTTTGAGGGTGGGGTTCGGAGCCCGGTTGTGCATGGGCGGGCTGACACGCCGTGACTTGCCTTTTGGGCTTGTCAGTGATGCATCCTTTCCGAGGTCCTCGCCCGGTGGTCGACTGCAGAGAGGCGCTGGCCGGCAGGCGCTGGGGGCTCTTGCATGGCCGGCCGGCTTTAAACGGATGCCATTCTTTCTCCGACCCGCCGTTGTTTAGGGCGGGCAGGGGCGTGAAAAGTGGATTTCCCTGGTGTAAGGGAAATATACTCTTGGCGATCCGTGAGTAAGGGGAATATCCTATTGGTGGAGGTTTTGATGCAGGATCCGCCGCCTGGGGCGGCGGGAGCCATTGATGGCCGGTGACCTCTCTTTTGTTAGGGTGGGGCATCTCGGCCCTTTTCCCGGTGGGTGGGGGAATAAGGTGGCGGAGTTTCATGTCTCGGTTTTTTTTGTTCCTTTCAGACGGGGGAGTGGCCTCTTTATAGGGAGATCTCATTGACGGTTTCTTCCCTATTTATTGCGCTGAGTTGGCGCTATTAATGGGTTTCTTGAATTCGTGCCCATGGGAAACCGCCTTTGCCAGGTGGCTCTTGCGGGTCTTCTTTTGAAGCGTGTTATTAATTGTGGCGTGTTTCTCGAGCGTCCTTTCGTTTCTTCGAGTCCCATCGGGGCCGCCTACTTGGGAACTGGCGTCATTTCGTCCCGGTTTGTGTGCCCGTCTTCTTTTGACTTTTCGAGGGCCATGGGTGCGTGGCCCTCTCCGGTTTGGGTGGCTAGGGATGGCCTTGCCCCAGAGGTCTGGAGGGGGGGAGCGGGCGCGTAGCCCGGCCCGTGCCCTTCTCCGGTTTGGGTGGCTAGGGTTGGCCCTGCCCCAGAGGTCTGGAGGGGGGGAGCGGGTGTGGAGCCCGGCCCGTGCCCTTCTCTGGTTTGGGTGGCTAGGGTTGGCCCTGCCCCAGAGGTCTGGAGGGGGGGAGCGGGCGCGTAGCCCGGCCCGTGCCCTTCTCTGGTTTGGGTGGCTAGGGTTGGCCCTGCCCCAGAGGTCTGGAGGGGGGAGCGGGCGCGTAGCCCGGCCCGTGCCCTTCTCTGGTTTGGGTGGCTAGGGTTGGCCCTGCCCCAGAGGTCTGGAGGGGGGAGCGGGCGCGTAGCCCGGCCCGTGCCCTTCTCTGGTTTGGGTGGCTAGGGTTGGCCCTGCCCCAGAGGTCTGGAGGGGGGGAGCGGGCGCGTAGCCCGGCCCGTGCCCTTCTCTGGTTTGGGTGGCTAGGGTTGGCCCTGCCCCAGAGGTCTGGAGGGGGGAGCGGGCGCGTAGCCCGGCCCGTGCCCTTCTCTGGTTTGGGTGGCTAGGGTTGGCCCTGCCCCAGAGGTCTGGAGGGGGGGAGCGGGCGCGTAGCCCGGCCCGTGCCCTTCTCTGGTTTGGGTGGCTAGGGTTGGCCCTGCCCCAGAGGTCTGGAGGGGGGGAGCGGGCGCGTAGCCCGGCCCGTGCCCACCTCTGGTTTGGGTGGCTAGGGTTGGCCCTGCCCCAGAGGTCTTGAGGGGGGGAGCGGGTGCGGAGCCCGGCCCGTGCCCTGCTCTGGTTTGGGTGGCTAGGGTTGGCCCTGCCCCAGAGGTCTGGAGGGGGGAGCGGGCGCGTAGCCCGGCCCGTGCCCTGCTCTGGTTTGGGTGGCTAGGGTTGGCCCTGCCCCAGAGGTCTGGAGGGGGGTAGCGGGCGCGTAGCCCGGCCCGTGCCCTTCTCTGGTTTGGGTGGCTAGGGTTGGCCCTGCCCCAGAGGTCTGGAGGGGGGGAGCGGGCGCGTAGCCCGGCCCGTGCCCTTCTCTGGTTTGGGTGGCTAGGGTTGGCCCTGCCCCAGAGGTCTGGAGGGGGGGAGCGGGTGTGGAGCCCGGCCCGTGCCCTTCTCTGGTTTGGGTGGCTAGGGTTGGCCCTGCCCCAGAGGTCTGGAGGGGGGGAGCGGGCGCGTAGCCCGGCCCGTGCCCTTCTCTGGTTTGGGTGGCTAGGGTTGGCCCTGCCCTAGAGGTCTGGAGGGGGGGATCGGGCGCGTAGCCCGGCCCGTGCCCACCTCTGGTTTGGGTGGCTAGGGTTGGCCCTGCCCCAGAGGTCTTGAGGGGGGGAGCGGGTGCGGAGCCCGGCCCGTGCCCTGCTCTGGTTTGGGTGGCTAGGGTTGGCCCTGCCCCAGAGGTCTGGAGGGGGGGAGCGGGCACGTAGCCCGGCCCATGCCCTTCTCTGGTTTGGGTGGCTAGGGTTGGCCCTGCCCCAGAGGTCTGGAGGGGGGGAGCGGGCGCGTAGCCCGGCCCGTGCCCACCTCTGGTTTGGGTGGCTAGGGTTGGCCCTGCCCCAGAGGTCTTGAGGGGGGGAGCGGGTGCGGAGCCCGGCCCGTGCCCTGCTCTGGTTTGGGTGGCTAGGGTTGGCCCTGCCCCAGAGGTCTGGAGGGGGGAGCGGGCGCGTAGCCCGGCCCGTGCCCTTCTCTGGTTTGGGTGGCTAGGGTTGGCCCTGCCCCAGAGGTCTGGAGGGGGGGAGCGGGCGCGTAGCCCGGCCCGTGCCCACCTCTGGTTTGGGTGGCTAGGGTTGGCCCTGCCCCAGAGGTCTTGAGGGGGGGAGCGGGTGCGGAGCCCGGCCTGTGCCCTGCTCTGGTTTGGGTGGCTAGGGTTGGCCCTGCCCCAGAGGTCTGGAGGGGGGAGCGGGCGCGTAGCCCGGCCCGTGCCCTGCTCTGGTTTGGGTGGCTAGGGTTGGACCTGCCCCAGAGGTCTGGAGGGGGGGAGCGGGCGCGTAGCCCGGCCCGTGCCCTTCTCTGGTTTGGGTGGCTAGGGTTGGCCCTGCCCCAGAGGTCTGGAGGGGGGGAGCGGGCGCGTAGCCCGGCCCGTGCCCTGCTCTGGTTTGGGTGGCTAGGGTTGGCCCTGCCCCAGAGGTCTGGAGGGGGGGAGCGGGCGCGTAGCCCGGCCCGTGTCCTGCTCTGGTTTGGGTGGCTAGGGTTGGCCCTGCCCCAGAGGTCTGGAGGGGGGGAGCGGGCGCGTAGCCCGGCCCGTGCCCACCTCTGGTTTGGGTGGCTAGGGTTGGCCCTGCCCCAGAGGTCTTGAGGGGGGGAGCGGGTGCGGAGCCCGGCCCGTGCCCTGCTCTGGTTTGGGTGGCTAGGGTTGGCCCTGCCCCAGAGGTCTGGAGGGGGGAGCGGGCGCGTAGCCCGGCCCGTGCCCTTCTCTGGTTTGGGTGGCTAGGGTTGGCCCTGCCCCAGAGGTTCGGAGTTTTATCGAAACTGTAAAACTTGTGCAGGGATAACCATATTGGGAAGAACGGATGGATATGTACACTGCGTATAAGAAAAGGAAAACTCACAACTATTGGTAGAATTTTAGCAGATGTTTTGCGTTCCAAGGGTGGGCCAGTTCGCTCCCTTCGGGGGTAGCCAGGATGTACGTGGTCGGCCCAACAATGTCGATGACCGTGTAGGGTCCTTCCCACTTAGCGGCTAGCTTTCCCCGCTTTGCAGTCTCGGGGCGGAAGGTGGCATCTCGGAGGACCAAATCGCCGATCCGGAAGGTCCGCGGTTTCACCCGGGAGTCGTAGTGCCGTGCCATCCTCTGGCTGTGCTTGACGAGGCTAGTCAAGGCCCGGTCTCGCACCTCGTCTATCAACTCCAAACTGAGACCGAGTCCTTCTCCGTTGGCTTCTTCGTCGAAGAGCTTTAGCCGGAGTGTCTCCTCGCCGATTTCCACGGGAACGACCGCCTCCGACCCGTATGCTAGCACGAAGGGGCTTTCCCCAGTTGAGGCCTTGTGGGTGGTACGATAAGACCACAGGATCCCCGGCAGCTCGTCGACCCAGGCCCCCAGAGCGGCGTCCACCTTCTTCTTCATCGGGTTCAGGATACATTTATTCGCGGCCTCCGCCATTCCGTTGCACTGCGGGTGGGCAATTGACGCGAATTGGAGTTTGATTCCCCAGCCTGAGCAAAAGTCGCGGAAGTCCTCGCAATCGAACTGCTTTCCGTTATCCGTGACGATGGAGCGGGGAATCCCGAAACGGCATATGATGGATTGCCAGATGAAGCCCTTCATGTCCGTCCACGCGATTCGCGCCAGCGGCTCTGCTTCGATCCATTTAGTGAAGTAATCCACGGCGACGACTAGGTATTTCCTTCCCCCGGAGGCTTTTGGGAATGGCCCCAGGATGTCGAGCCCCCACTTGGCGAAGGGGATCGGGCTCAAGATGGGCATTAGGTTGGCCGGGGGTGCAGTCGTCCGCCGACAGAACTTCTGGCATGCCTCGCACTTCTTGACGTATTGTATCGCATCTTGGATCATCGTCGGCCAGTAGTATCCTTGGCGCATTACTTTGTGTGCGATGGTGCGCCCGCCATGGTGGTTTCCGCAAAAGCCCTCATGCACCTCACGGATGACCTGCTCAGCTTGCTCCGGGCCCAAACACTTTAGGTAGGGCAGGGCGTCGAAATTGGCTCGGCGGCGGCGGTATAGCACTCCGTCGAGAAGTACGAATGAAAGGGCCCGCCTTTCCACCTGTTTTGCCAGCATCCGTTCCTCGGGTAGCTCGCCCGTCTCCAGGTACTTCATTATGGGGGTCATCCACGACGTCCTCGTGCCCGCGCACATCAGTTCTCCCTCGTCGATGGTTGGTGTCGCCAGGCTTTCCACGTAGATTGCCTTCCCGATCTCGGCCGTCGAGGAGGAAGCCAGCTTAGACAGGGCATCCGCGCAGAGGTTGCTGGAGCGGGGTAGGTGTTGGACGTCCGCTTTCTTGAACTTTCGGAGTTCGATCTGGATGCGATTTAGGTATCGCCTCATTGTTTCCTCTCGGGCTTCGAAGCCCCCCAGGATTTGTTGGATGACGAGGCGGGAGTCACTCAGGAGCAACACGTTCGTCGCCCCCACCGCCCTTGCAAGCTTCAACCCGTTCACCGCGGCTTCATATTCCGCGACATTGTTGGTGTCCGGGAAGCTGAAGCGCAGGGCGTACTCCAGCGAGCATCCATCCGGGGTTTGAATGACTATTCCTGCTCCTGTCCCAGAGCCTGTTGCGGAGCCGTCGACGTGGATGGTCCATAATTCGCCCGCGGTCGTCGGGGAGGGTGCTGAGAGTTCACCCACCTCGACCCTCCGCGAGGATGTGGGCACCGATGGGAGCTCCGTCTGGTCTCCCGGCGGGATCTCCGTTGTGCATTCCACCACGAAGTCGGCCAGCGCTTGGGCCTTGATTACCGTCCGGGTTTTGTACGTAATGTCGAACTCGCTGAGCTCGACACTCCAATTGAGCATCCTCCCCGACCGCTCCAGCCTTTTCAGGTTCTTTTCGAGGGGCATGTCGGTGTGGACGATTACGGGGTGGGCCTGGAAGTAGGGTCGGAGCTTCCGGGCCGTGGTGACTAGGCAGTAGGCGGCTTTCTCGATAGGGCTGTAACGAGTCTCCGCCTCCCGGAGGATCCGACTGGCATAGTAAACGGGGCGTTGCACTCCTCCTTCCTCCTTGATCAGGACGGAGCTAACGGCCCCCTCGGTGGTCGCCAGGTACAATCCCAAGGGTTCGCCCTCCTCCGGCCGCGCGAGGAGCGGTGGGCTCTGTAGGTATGCTCTCAGCTCCGCGAACGCCCGGGCACAGTCGTCATCCCACGGGATCACCTTCCTTTGATCTTTAGCTTCGCCCAAGGCTGTGCGCAAGACCCTAAAGAAAGGGAGCGATTTCTCCGCCGATCTCGACAGGAATCGCCCCAAAGCTGCGATCCGGCCGTTCAGTCGCTGCAAGTCCCGGATCGTCCGGGGCTCCGTCATGTCGATGAGGGCCGCCACCTTGTCGGGGTTCACCTCGATTCCCCGCTTCGTTATCATGAAGCCCAGGAATTTTCCCGATTGCACGCCAAAGATACACTTCGCGGGGTTTAGCCTCAGGTTGTACTGGCGGACCCTCTGGAAGGTTTCCTGCAGGTCTGTGAGGTGGTCGGGAGCCCTTCCGCTCTTCACCAGCATGTCGTCAATGTAGACCTCCAGGTTTCGCCCTACCTGAGGGCCGAATATTCGGTCAACCATTCGTTGATAGGTCGCCCCGGCGTTCTTCAGTCCGAAGGGCATCTTGGTGTAACAGAAGGTGCCTTTATCAGTGACAAACGAGGTCTTCTCCTCATCTTCCACCGCCATCGGTATCTGGTTGTATCCCGAGAAGGCGTCCATGAAGCTCAACAACTCATAGCCGGACGCCTGGTCCACCAAGTGGTCGATTCTGGGTAGAGGGAAGCTGTCCTTCGGGCACACCTTGTTGAGGTCGGTGAAGTCAACGCACATGCGCCACTTCCCGCTTGGCTTCTTCACCAGAACGACGTTGGCGAGCCAGTCGGGGTAGTCCACCGACCGAACAAATCTGGCCTCGAGGAGTCGCTCTACTTCTTCCTCGGCCGCCTTCTTCTTTTCGCCCCCCTGCACTTCTCTTCTTCTGTCGGACAGGTCGGGCTTCCGGGTCCGCATTCAACCTGTGGGAGATTACTCTCGGGTCCACCCCGGGCATGTCTGCGGGTGACCACGCGAATATGTCCGCGTTTTCTCGGAGCAAGGCCACGAGGGCCGTCTTCAATGCGGACGGGAGTTTTGTCCCGATGGAGACGGTTCTTCCCTCGCCCGAGGCCACAGGGACCTCTTCTACTTCTTCGGCCGGGGTCGGCCGCTGGTCGCAAAAATCCTCCCTCTCGTCTGGGACGAGTGCCGTCAGGGCCCGCCTCGGGCTCCTACACAGGGACGGCGCATGGTTGTGGTCTCTGCGCGTCTCCCGTCCTCCCCGGACCTGTCCCACCCCCCGCGGGGTCCGGAACTTCATCGTCTGATGTCGCAGGCTGGGGAGCGCCTCGATGGCCGTCATATATGGACGCCCTATGATTCCGTTGTACGCCGAGGCGACGTCGACGATGACAAAATGCGCTTCTCTGGTGACGACCATCGGCTCCTCCCCCAGGGTCATGGGCAGGGTGATCATTCCCTCGGTGGGAATCGCATGGCCGGTGAAGCCAGCGACAGGGCCCACACAGGGTTCTAAGTCTGCACGCCCCCACCCCATCCTCTCGACCGTTGCCAGGAACAGGATGTCACAGGAGCTACCAGTGTCAATCAGGAGTCGGCCGACGTCGATCGCCCCAATCCGAGCTTCGATGACGAGGGCGCCATGGCTCTGGCTCCGTGCCTCCGGCCAGTCCTCCTCGGTAAAGGTGATGGGGGCCGGTGTATCTTTCGTCGCTTCGACCGGAGGCCGGCGCCCGCCATCATCACCTGTCGGTCCTCGGCCTCCAGGGTTGCGGGCGCTCGTCCCGCCGAGGTTGGGCCTCCAGTTATCATCTCAATTCGCATGACCGCCCTCGGGGGGCGGGGCTCCTCCCTATCGCGGTTCGCCGGCGGTCCCCGTCCCCCCTCCTCCGGGGGGTCCCTTTCTCCTGTCGTCACCCGCCTTCCCGCGACAAAGTTCCCCAGGTGACCCGCCTGGATCAGTCGTTCGATCTCTCTTTTAAGGGAGTAACAATGGTCGGTGTCGTGACCGTGGTCCCGGTGATAGCGGCAGTATCTCCGGGGGTCCCTCCTCGCCGGGTTCGTCCTCATCTCCCGGGGAGACTCCGGCAGTAACCCGGCCCTTGTCGCCGCGGCCAGCACCTCCATCATGGGGGCATTGAGTCGCGTGTACTGCGCCGGTGGGGGGTCTTCTTGTCTTGGGATGACTCCGGGGGGCCTCCGCGCCGGGGCAAACTCGCGCGTCGGGCCAAGCCGATCTCGCGGGCGAGGCTCGGGCGGCTCCCGCCGCGGTAGGGCCATCTGATCGCGGCCTCGGCCCCTCTCTTCCTGCCTCGGCCGAGGGTGCGGCCGGGGTCCGTCCTGGGATGGTTTCGCCGGGGGGTATACGACCTTTGCACCAAGGGTCTCTTCGGCCAATGCGTGCCTTTCCGCCATTGCAACCAGCGCTTCGTAGTCGGTCGGCGGGTCCCGGAGCAGGGATTTGTGGAGGCTCCGAGTCCGCAACCCCGCCTTGAAGGCCAGCATTAGCACCTCATCACCGCATGTCACCACCGCCCGCCTTTCTTCCTGAAAGCGGCGGAGGTATCTTCTCGTTCTCTCCCCTTCTCCTTGGACTATCGTGCAGAGATAGTCCAAAGGCTTCTTCTTCGTCCGCCCGGCCCGGAACTCTTGGCAGAACTTGTGTGACAGCTCGCCAAAGCTCCCGACGGATCTCGTGGGCAAGCCGAAGTACCAGTCCAGCGCGGTGTCCCTCAGGCTTTGGGAGAAATGTCGGCATAGGAACGCCTCGTCCACATCCTGCGCCTCCATCGCCCCCCGGTATTGCTGCACGTGCGTGAGGGGGTCGCCTCTCCCGTTGTATGTGGCCAAGAGAGGGGGTTTGAACCTTTTGGGCCTTGGGGCGGACGTGATCCACCGTGCGAGCGGCGTGGCCTCCTCCGGATAGGTAAGGCGATCCAGGGCATCCCCTCTCCGCCATTCGGGGGTCAGGCTTCGGTCGCGTCGCGGCCGTCGACAGTCCTTCGCCCCCGGGGAGTAGTCCGATGGTCGTCTGGCGGGGCTCCTTCCTCGGGCCGAGGACTCGACGGGTTGTGGGCTACGGCTCTCCCAGCGCCAGCGCCTCCCGGCCAGCTCTCCTCGGGCCTCCATCCGTTCCTGATTCTCTCGGAGGAGCCTCTCGCGCTCGGCGGCGAGGAAGCGTAGTTGTCGACAAACGGCTTCCTCGTGCAGGGTATCGGAGGGGTGGTGCTGGTGACGCGGGTCGCCTCCTCCAGGTGGGGATCTGTTCAGCAACGGGTCCCGCCCGTTCCCGGGCCGCCGTCCCATCGTCGTCTCTTCAATGACTTCTTGGTTGCTTCTGTTTTCCTTCCTCAGCCTTTCGCGCTCCGCGACGATGAAGCGGAGTTGGCGGCGGGCGGTCTCTTCTTCCTGGTAGACCCTCCGGGCGGTCTCGGCCGCCTCGTCCAAACGCCTTTGCGCGGCGGCCGCCTCCCCCAGGCGCCTCCACCGCTGCGCAACTTCCATCTCCTCTTCCAGGAGCCTTTGCTGGGCCGCAATCTCCTCAGCGAGCCCCCTATTCTCCACCTCCTCCTCGAATTGAGGGTGGAGGTTCCGCCTCACGTTCAGGGGCTCTGAGGGGCCGGGCGGAGGCTCCGTTCCAGCCGTCTGATAGCCTTTCCTGGCCAGGGGGACGGCCTCGAAGCTCTTCAGGACGACGGGGGCCGAAGTATGTTCAGTCTCGGTGCCCATCCCCAGAAGGGGGTCGGACGCCGGGGTGATTTGTAGAGAGAGCGGTTCCTGACCCACGGGATCTTTACCGTGGTCAGGGTTCCGCGAGATCGGCATGGAGTCTAACATGGGTGTGACCCTTCGTTCCCACAGACGGCGCCAATTGTTACGAGGTGGAACTCGCGTACAATGAATTTGTATTATGGGGAACCAAGGGCACGGTGGTATATGGAAATGTGGGGTTAGGTAGGCTGTTTTACAAATGATTAGTGGGATGAAGAGGTTGGATCTGTTGCCGGTGGAGCTCACAGGATCGTATCTCGTCGGGCGTAGCTGAGGAAGGTCAGACGACGGGAGGCTGACGCTGACTTTGGCCAAGGGGCGAGCTCTCCTGCAGCACGAACAACTCGTCAGAAGGGCGGGGTTGGGGTCCAACCCTTAGCCCCTCCGATGCCTAAGTCAATAAAAGGGCTTAAATGGGGGGCTGGACACGCCGGCCGGACTAACTGTGTGTCCGCCTCGCGTGACGAGCTATAGGTGGGAGAACAAAGATATGGAGGACCTTTGCTCTCGTGTGTGAATGATAGAAGATGAGAGAGTTTTTCTAACCCCCTCTCTGTAAGAGGAGAGGAGGTATTTATACCTGACGGGTGATGACTAGGCGTGCTGAGCTGGCTCGGGTGTCAGCGGAGGCTTCTGACAAGGACATCGGGAACAGGAGTTTCTGACCTGCCTCTGTCAGGCGGCGCAACGGCCCAGGGGTGCTTTTGTCGGGGTGTCAGGGCCAAAAGCACTAACCGCCCGTCAGGTCAGCCGCCTGGGGGTGCTTTTGTCGGGGTGTCGGGCGACGTATGTGTCAGTCGTGTCCTTATCCTAGGCTGTTTGTCGTTAGCGTCGAACTAAAGGTCTGGCTCGCTTTTGGCGCCGCGGTTCGCGGGAATCGGACGGGCCGTTCCGGTCGGGGGTTGTCCGGCCCGGCCGCGCCCGTCAATAGGCTTGGCCTAGCTATCCAAGCGTCCCCTAACGCGCTCCCCCGGTGGGTCGGGCGGCTACAGTTGTTCGCCTTGGCCGTTTCGGGGAGCGCGGTAAGGCGCGCCTATCTCCGTGATGCCCCGGGTTTTCGGGGCGGCGGCCCTAATTGTTAAATGGTGAGCTAAAGGGGTATGTTAGCGGATCCGGGCTGGAGTTGGGCTACTACGATCTTTAGGTCATAACATATACCATGCAAAATAACAATAATAAGTAACAAATAAAAAATGGCAGCCAAGGGAATCAAACCCAGAAGCTCTGGTACAATAGACCAACGCCTTATCTATTAGGCCATAAAGAAACGATGTCTAAACAATACCCAACAAGTAAAATATCAATAATAAGTAACAAAGGACAATGAACAAAAAAATTACATGTTAAGTGAATTACATGGATTTTATTAGAATTAGAGTGCGAATTTTAAAAATTTCCATGCTAAATACGATGATTTGTTTATGTGGGCTTTAATGTTGGCAGGACAATGGACTAGACTCACTAGACCTTAAGCACAACCAAGTCAAAATAATACCCAACAAGGAAAACGAACATAAAAATGGGAATGAAGGGAGAATCGAGTCCAGGAGGTGGCCTCCTTAAGTCTGCATCTTACCACTAAGCTTAAAGAGATAGCTATTAAGTGTAATAAATTTTTTTTTCTATATTTTCTTGCCATGGGCAGCTGCCCAGGGCAAGTCCTACCTAGTTACGCCCATGTCGGCAGCTGCATTCGCTTCAGTTTGAAAGAACGAATCAGGCGAATGTCAACCGTTGGAGATTCAATTCAATTTGTGTCCTGAATCTGAAGGGTTGAGATGCGTTCACTCAACTGGATCTGACGATCGGGACTTAATCAAGCGTTATCATCGAACGGTCCTCCTTCCTCCAGTTGATAACGCAAATGCGAACCGTGTTTCTTCTCAACCGGGCGGTGCTTCAAGGCACGTCATCTGATCGACTATCCTCCGGTCGGCGAGCATCCCCAGTCGTCAACAATCCCTCCTTCTCTAAATCGACCTTGTCCTCAAGGTTGAGAGATGCATCCCATTTTCCTAGTGTTGCGGGTCGAAATCCGCCCGACAAAACTATTTGTTTAGTAGGGAATCAAGGGCACGATGATTAACAAGTGTTGGGTGTTTGTGGAGGCTGTTTACAAGTAAAAAGGGGCTGTATAGGCTGAGCGCGCTTCAGATGTTGATCCTGGAATCAATTCTTCAAGGTCGCCTCTTGAACGCCGCTTGTCTGGGGTTTGGTCGTCGGTTGTTCGGTGCTTGGACGAGTTTTCCTGTGCAAAGAGCGGCTCGGCAGAAAGGTGCCAACCCTTAGTGTTAGTGCTCGGGTACGAATCTAACTGGAATATCCGTATACCCGACCCGTTTAGCATCCACCACCCAATACCCGCCACGCTCTTAGCGGGGTACAGCTAAGTCAGACGAATGGGTCTTTCGACCATTAGTCTGGCGCCGACATTCAAGGGAAAGTTAATGGGACCGAGTAAATGGGCAGCCGTTAACTTGAATTCCAGAGAAGATCGTACCCTAATCAATGAGGGACGGTTACTCATCATCAAGGGGGAACTACCTATAAATAGACCGAAGAACGAAGGTAAAGGGGTTCCCATCTCCAAGGTTCGAGGTTTAAGACATAGAACTCTATCTTCTCAGCTTACCTTTCTTATATTCGAGTTTGTGCCGCCAGTCTTAAGACGAACCTCCGTGGGTCGATCTCAGCTGCACCAAGCTCCCTCTCTTCCTTAAATTCTATACTAACTTAAGTATCTGATGGGATTTGGGTCGGAACCTAGATCCGACCACTCCCCCCCTAACGAGTCCATGTGGTGCAGATCGATGCTCATCGCCCAACGTCGAAGGTCGACATCGGGTTTCCTAACCTCGAACGATCGACGTAACCATCGCTCGTAGATCGATTTAATGTTGCACCAACTCCAACTACCATCGTCTGACCCTGGTTCCTCTAACCAAGGATCTCACTCCAACCGTTGACGAGGCTCCAACTCAGCATCTCGAGTCTACGTCAACTTGACAACTGTCTCTGTCAATTTTGGCCTTAACAGTTTGGCGCCGTCAGTGGGAAGCCACGAGTCGACATCCCGATCGACGAACTACTCGACCATGTCGACCCGCCCATCCACATCCTCCGAGGTTTCCACGAAACCTCCCAGCATCGGACTCATCAGCATGATAACGGGAGGTCCCCCGCACCCAGAGTTATCAATCTCTCTTCAAAGCTCCTACGCTGGAAGGTTGATGACAGTATCCGTGGGGCGAAAGCACCCCAGAGATTTTACACCACCTATCTCCTTCTCGGATGAGGATCTAGAAGGTGTGGAACTACAGCACGATGATGTCGTCGTCGTCACGGCCACCATTAAAGAGATCGCCGTGAAAAGATTACTTGTTGACACCGGAAGCTCGTGCGACATACTCTTCTTCACTACGTTGGAGAGGATGAAAATGTCATCCGTGGAGTTGATGACGTGTACGGGACCCCTGGTGGGATTCACCGGACATTCCGCCCCGATAGCAGGCGTCATCACCTTACCGCGACCCTCAGTAGTATCCTCGACAAATCACTCGCCTAACCAGTTTCATGGTGATGAAGATCAACTCAACGTATAACGAGATCATCGGAAGACCACTATTGAAAGCCATAGAAGCGGTGGTCTCGACCTTCCATCAGATGATCAAATTCCAGGCCCCCGAGGGAGTCGAAAAAGCAAAAGGGAATTAGAAACAGGCGTGATCATGTTACATGCTACCCACCGCCCTGAGGAGGATCGAGCAGGCAGATCAAGCTGACACACGGATTGAAGATCGACAGCCTGGCGCAGTCGAAGAAACGGAGAACATTCGACTCTCCGAAGAGGAAGAAAAAACCGTCTCTATTGGGTCACTGTTCCCTTGCGACCTAAAAGAACAGTTAATCGCCCTCATAAGAGAGCATGCCAACATCTTCGCCTAGACCCCGAAGGACATGCCTGGCATCGACCCTGAGGTATCATCCCACAAGCTGGAGGTCGACCTGACCTCCAGACCTATAAAGCAAAAGAAGAGAAACATGGAAGGCGAAAAGATGAAAGCTGCGATCGAAGAAGTGGATCGACTTCTAGAAGCTGGCTTCATTCGTAAAGTCAAGTACCCTGAATGACTCTCAAATGTCATGATGGTTAAGAAGGCAAACGGTAAATGGAGAATGTGCGTCGACTTCACTAATCTCAACAAAGCGTGCCCGAAGGACAGCTACCCTCTGCCACGAATCGCTTCGGGCTATGAACTTCTCAGCTTCCTGGACGCCTTCTCAGGATATAACCAGATTCAGATGGCACCGGAGGACGAGGAGAAACCTTATTTCATCACTGATCGAGGTATTTTCTGTTACACCAAAATGACATTCTGTTTGAAAAATGCAGGGGCCACGTAGTAACGCATGATGAACGACGTCTTCGAGGCTCAAATAGGACGAAACCTAGAAGTCTACGTTAACGACATGTTGGTCAAGTCGAAGAAGCCGACGAATCACGTCGCAGACCTCCGGGAGATATCTGCACAGATCTGGCGATACAACCTTCGACTAAACCCTGCCAAATATACTTTCGGGGTTCGGTCCGGGAAGTTCCTCGGATTTATGCTGACGAATCGAGGGATCGATGCCAACCCCGACAAGATCGCTACCATCATCACGATGAAGGAGCCTTCGACCCTCAGAGAGCTCCAAAGGCTGAACGGAAGGATAGCAGCCTTGGGACGGTTCTTGTCTAAGTCAGCCGAGAGGTCATTGCCCTTCTTTAAGGTATTGAGAAAGGCGATAGCCTCCGAGTCAAGCGACAGGAAAGTCATCGAGTAGGATGCAGACTGCAAAAAAGCATTCTTCGAGCTGAAAAAGTACCTCCGCACCCCACTGCTCCTGACCAAGCCAGATAAAGACGATCAGCTCATCATTTTTCTGGCCGCCACCGAGGAGGCCGTAAGTTCGGTGCTCATCAAAGAAGACGCAGGGTACAACGGCTCATCTACTACATCAGTCAGGTTCTCCAAGGTGCGGAGATCAACTATTCGAGGATCGAAAAGATGGCTGTTGCACTGGTCTAATCTGCAAGGAGGCTGAGACCGTATTTCCAAGAACACACCATCATGGTCCTCACCGACACTCCCTTAGAGCAGACCTTGAAGAGGCTCGATCGTTCAGGGAGAATGACAAAATGGGGGGTCGAACTAAGCGAATTCGACATCCGGTTCAAATCAAGGACCACCATCAAAGGGCAGGCTCTCGCCGACTTTATCATCGAACTCTCCTACGACGATGGCCTACAGGAAGAGATATATGCAACTAGCGTACCACCTGAGTCTACCCCCTCGTCCTCAACAAGCGTCAATCCCCCAAAAAGAGTGAAAGACACAATTGAAGACGAGTGAACCTGGATCGTACAAGTCGACGGTTCGGCCACACAAGCTGGAAGCGGGGCCGGAATAATCATCCAAACATCCGCGTGCGATATATTCGAATACGCCCTCCGCTTCGATTTCCAAACCACTAATAACGGTGCGGAATATGAAGAGGCCATCAACGGACTCCAACTGGCTCGAGCCCTAGGGGCGAGAGTGGTCCAACTACTCAGCGACTCCAGTCTAGTTGTCCACCAACTGAATGGGACCTTCGAGGCCTGCGATGACTCAATGCAGAGTTACTTGCAAGTCTCTAAAGCAAAGCTCGCTAAATTTTCATGCATATAAATTCATCATGTACCAAGGTCAAAGAATCATCGAGCTGACGTCTTGTCAAAACTTGCATCCTCCTCCCCCGCGGGACTCGGTCGAACAGTGTATGCACAACTTCTACACCATCCCAGCGAACTGGCACATGAACTGCTAAACCTCGATCACGAGATCACGTGGATGGATCCGATAATCCGTTACTTAAACACGGGGGAGAAGCCGACCGACCCAGTGGAAGCACGAAAGCTAGAACGGAAGGCCTACCAATTCATCCTGCTAGATTGTTCATTGTACTAAAGACGATGGACCAGGTATGACATCTTCCCCTATCTTAAATGTTTAGCCCCGCAGGGCGCACTACATGATCCAGGAGATCCACGAGGACGACTGCAAAAACCACTGCGGAGGAAAATCCATAGCTTTGAAGGTCGTGAAACAAGTGTATTTTTGGCCAACGATGTTCAAAGATGTCGTCGAATACGTTCGCGGTGCTCGACCTGCCAAAAGTTCTCAAAGATTAGCTCGGCCCCACCAACTGATCTAATCCCCATTGTCAGTCCAGTTCCTTTCGCCAAGTGGGGACTAGACTTCCTTGGACCGTTCAAACCAGCGAGTGGGCAACAGAGATACTTAATAGTGGCAATCGACTACTTCACAAAGTGGATCAAAGTGGAACCTCTGTCCTGACTCACCTGGAAGGAAGCTCGAAGCTTCGTCTAGAAGTCCATCATCTTTCGTTTTGGCATCCCGCAATCCTTAGTGATGGACGATGGGACACAATTCGACAGCACCGGCTTCAAAGACTTCTGCTCAAAGCTAAAGATCAAGTTGCACTTCGCCTCTGTTGCCCATCCTAATCGAACGGTTTGGCAGAGGCAGCTAACAAAAGCATCCTCGGACCCATGCTGAAGAGAATAACAGGGCTCGAAGGAACTTGGCCGGACGAAATCCCCGGCATACTATGGTCGTACAGAACGACCCACAAAACCTCGACGGGTGAAACTGTAGGAGGATATATGCCCATAAGGCAATTTATCCTAAGTTTACGTCTTGTTAAGAGATTATATGGTATTCATTATCCTAAGTATGTATTCGAAT
>CM061134.1:14982043-15204209 GCA_030789695.1 Scilla litardierei | reverse complement strand
TTTCGTAATTTTCTGATATCGTTTCAATAGAGAACCCGCAAACCCCGTTTTCTAAATGTTTTAGCCTGAAACTAGTATCACCGTAGCTCAAATCCCAAAACAGACTTCGTATTCACGATCCTCGTGACGATACGATCCCGTGGGTATGTTTTCGTAATTTTTCGGACACGTTTACTAGTATGGGCATTTTCGTAATTTTCGCTTTTGTGTTTTCACTAATGACCTTTCGTTAATTGGGTTTTACCTTGCTAATTACCTAATTAACCCTAATTACCCCACCTAATCTTCCAACTAACCCTCACGTTTTCCTCCCCTTGACCGGTCCACACCCCTCATCTACCCCTCTCATCTACCCCTACTAATCACAATCTTGCCATTAACTAGACCTATAAATAAACCCCCTTCCCTTTGTATTTTAACACACACTATATATCTCTCCTCCCTTCGTTTACAGCAACCCGAACCCAAGGCAGCTTCTCCCTATCTCTCGGTACACCCACGCACATAACCTCTCTTTCCCTCATCTCTCGTTCTCTCCCTCGATATTTTTCGAAGCCCAAGTCGACGTCTCCCCGCCCTCGTTCCCTCTCGCACTCACTCTCCCTCTCTCCCGCTTCCTCCCCTACGCCGGCGAACGCCTCCACCCTCAACGTCGCAAGCTCCACCGCCACTGCTCCAGCAGCCATCGCCGACGTCTCCTCCGACGAGACAGCCACCCTCCGCTCTCGGAGCATCCCGAGCACCGCCGGAGCCCTTCGACAGCACTGCACAGCCCCGCCTGACCACCTTCGCTCCGCCGCTTCCCGCCGTTCGTCCCAACTCGACAACGCCGCCTCGCCGCCCCCACGTCGCCTCCGCCTCCGCCGCTTCCCGCCGTCGCCGCCACGAGCTCGCCGCCGTCGCCGTCAGCTTACCCCCAGCCATGCACGAAAACGAACGGCGATGCATAAGTTATTCGAAATGGCAAACTTGTAAATATCGTGAATATTTCGTAAATTCGTATTTTTAATTATTTTTAAATAGGGTTTATTGGTTTTAAATTCATAATAAACAATATAGGGCCCAGAAAAATGAGTGACTAGCTCCAGAAAATCAGAAATGATATTCTGAACCCAATGGCGCTAGTTTCATCTCAATCCGAAGCTTAGTTTTTTCAAAATTAATTTTTAACCCTAAAAGATAAATACGTATAATTCGTTCAAAAATCCGTATCTTCTTATTTCCACGTAAACTAATATGTGATAAAAATATGTCTTAATACTCTTTGAGACGGTCATTTTGACACCTCATTTGCAACATTCCGATGTAGATTGCACCCAGAATAAATTCCTGAATAAATACGTCACTAATTGAAAAATAGGTTTTAAATAGTTTTTGAGCTTTTAAAAATCCTAAAAATTACTATAATCTTCAGAAAAATATTCCTTCTTGCAGCAAAATTATTTTCACCATATATAGTCTATATAAAATTTTAGAATCGTTTTCGACACCGTTTCAGTCAGTTATAAAAATCAAAACGATCGAGTTTAATAAATAGAAAATAGGGTACGCTTTAACTAATTGTTCTTGTGATTTCAGGTACCAATCTTCGTGCACCAGCTCTTCCAGCTCCAACCTCGTCTTGCCACGATGAGCTCTAAAATCGTAAGTCACGACAGATTCTAAGTTTAGAAAACTAGTCTACTGTGCTTGCTTGAACTTGTGACACTTCACCACTTATAGCCTCGAACGGCTATTTGAGTTAAACCAAACTAGAGAACTAAAATGAAAGTAATCTACCAAAGATTACTTTGCCAATTTTCAACGTTGGTGGTTGTAGCACACAACTATCAACTTGGGTAAATTGTGTGCTAGCCACACTACCACGTGCTCAAAGCGCGGAAGTAACAGCTTTTGGTGTTGGGCTTGTCTTTATCCTACTTGCTGGTTTTCAATGAGGAAGTCAACCAGTTGACCTGGTGTGAATAACATGTGGAACATCCTGTGGAACAATCTTGTGAAGAACTTGTACTTGACACGTCACTGGGGTTTCAGGGTAACTCACAGTTGCGAGAGTACGGGAGTGACTAGAGTTCGATCTTCCTGTCCTGTCGCCTGTGTTTCGGTGCCCTGTCCTGTTGCCTACGTTTCGGCAAACCATCCTGCTGCCTGGGTACCGGCATTCGTCTGGGTAGCACCCAGGCAAGAGACGAACTGAACGGTCACATATTGTACTCTCCTACTTGAGTCACGTAGTTCTAGTGTAACTTGCACAGTTACTTTCTTTATAGTACTTGCATTTACTTTCCTTACTAGTACAGTTACCATGCTTGCCTCACTTTACTTGCCAGTACAGTCACCTTTACTTTACGCATTCCATGCACGTTACTTTCTACACTTGTACAGACACTGCACCGTACTTTACTTTCACTTTGGTCTGTTTTGTCATACTTGTACAGTACCTCTATTTCTTTATTTAGAATTGTTGTGACTTACCTACGGTTCCATTTCCGTGGCACCTCAGACGACATACATATGGAGGCAGATGCTCTAGAGTTAATAGCGCCAGACTTCGACCATGAGACCGCAGCTTCCAGAGCTATTTTCAGTCGTGTACTTTCTTTATTTCTTTCATGTATCGTTGGAACATTTGTACGGTTGGATTGTAATAATTGGACACTATTTGGGTATCTTTGTACATCTCTGCATCGTGGCTATTTTGATTTCACTTGTTAACTGCAGAACCTGCGCAATTATCAAATAAGTAACGGGCCCCGAGAGTGGGTCGTTACAAGTTTGGTGGCCCACACATGTCCTCGCTAACTACCTCGTGAACATTATAGCAAGATCAGGATGTATAATATAAGATACTCAAATTAACCTCGAGTACGGGATGTCTCGAGTGTTCACCTGTATTGGATATACGGGTGAAGTGTCCTTATTACCATCTTCATTAGGTCTTCCTTACTTCCTTTGAACTCTTGACCATTGCTTAGGAATTCATGTTCCATTCTTGATTATACCTCTCTAGTACCCTCTTTTGCTAGCAGTTATAGTGATTTTCCATAGGTTGAACTATCTACCCACTTCATCACCTTCCTTCAGTTGATGATGGCACGCATTTAAATGATCATCTTCCTTCAATGGACCATGATACCGGTCAATGTGCTTGGCTAAAGTCTGTTGGATCAACCTAGCTAGTCTGGGCATAAGTGATCCTGGCTTAGTCACTTCCCTGGCCGTATCCGCTGGACCGTAAGGACGTGAATCATGATTATGTAACGCCATCGATCTTCATCACTAGCACCCCTTTCTTTAGCTAGTGATGGCCTTCTGATCACTCTACTAATTCTTATAATTCTTCCTAATCACTTTTAGTTCGCCTGAACTCTTACTACGTTTATTTCAAGGAGGGTAGCATTCAATTTTCGATCACCAGGAGTTCGAGTTCGACCACGGAAGCGGATCGAAGGACGCTCAGAAGTATTGGAGGATGGTGCTGAAGAATTTGAGACGAGCCAAACTTGACGTGTTGCGACTTTTGAGCTCGTATTTCTCTTCTAGCCCCTACTTCTATCTTGTACCCGATTTTCTCTCTCCAAGGGTTTGATTTCATTTCCCACCGACCACCTTCCTCCCCCCTCTTTATTTCGTTTGTCTGTTTCCCCCCTCGAGACTCGTGCCCGCCGAACCCTACCCTACATAACCCTGACTTTCGGTGCCCCTCCCCCCGTTTTTAACCCTGCTCCTTCCTCTGCAAGCCACCCCGTGGCTTCCCTCAGACATCACCCCCCTCCTCCTCCCGGCCTCTCCCCCAAGCGAGCTCGATCGGACCCCGCATCGCCACTCCGATCTCCGATCCGCCAGCCTCACCCGAAGATCCGCCAGCTTCCGCTTCGCTCCATCCCGTAGGCCCGCCCCACCATGGATCGACAGCCAGTCGCAGCCCTCGCCGCCGTAGATCGCCAGCCGCCGATAGCCCGCCAACGACCTTGGGGTCTGTTGGGCGTAGCAGCAACCCTCGCCACCACCCATGCTTTGGCCGTGTGGTCGGGATATTGGGAACCCGCCGCTATGGGTATCATTGGGAGTCCTTTTTTTTCCCCCTTGAGCTGCCCAGCTTCGAGTGCTTCTTAGGGGTGCTCCTTAGTGCGTGTAGGATCCTGAGTTTTTTGTCGTTGAACTGCTTAGGGCTGATGGTGTTTACCGTAGATATCGACCAGTGGTATTGGCAAGCAGTATCCTTAGGGTTGGGTATTGGCATACTTTTGGGCTTAGGCGTTGAAGTTGGATGTCAGTATTGTGCTCGGATTTGGGAGACGGCTAGGATGTTGGTTTCTTGTTGGATGTTATGGAGACTGCTGGGACAAGTGGTCGCGATGATCTTGACCCTCGAGAGTTGGCCTTATACTTGCCTGTATGTGTTGATCTGGGTAATGGCTTGTAATCTGGTAGCGTGGCAGATGAAGTCCTTTGTGTCCGGCTGGTTAAGCTGTAACCGTAAGGACGCACTAGGTTTATCCCTTACGCTTTTGTATGTTATGGCGATGATTTACATGATTGAGACCATGTAATCATCGTTTATATATTCTAGACGTTCCGTTCTTCTCTTTGGTGTGCTTGCTATTGACTTTCCACCTGATCAGGTCCCAAGTCGAACAGATGTCATCATCATCCTCATTATCATTTCCGAGTAATGCCATTATTTTATGTTTTGCCTACTTGATAAATCTGAAGTAGCTATGGTGATAATAATATATTGGTGACATCACATGTTTTCTTATCACATTTCATGTTATTTACAACCTGATTTACAAAGATTACTATCTTTTCTATTATTTATTTGCTTGAGCTTCTTTATAATATCAATTATTTGTTTCAAAAATATTTTTAAATTCCGAGGACGGAATTATTTTTAAGGAGGGTAGAATGTAACGACCTGTATTTTTCAACACTTCAATTTACGTGCTTAACGTATTTTTAACATTTTAAAATCTCTTTATAAATGTAGTCAGGAATTTTATAACAAAACTGATATCAAAAATTTCTTATAAAAATATTTGAAAGTACCAGACTAGTTATGGAGTATTTTAGTAAAATCGGATTTCGTCAAATACCTCTAAAAGACCTGATAAAAATTCATTTTCAGATATTGCAGTTTTGGGTCAATGAATTTATTTTCTATACAAACATCTCCAAAACGTTTTCAAACTTCTGCAGTAGCATCCTATGATCATTTGGGGCTTCCCACATTAATTTCGTAATTTTCTGATATCGTTTCAATAGAGAACCTGCAAACCCCGTTTTCTAAATGTTTTAGCCTGAAACTAGTATCACCGTAGCTCAAATCCCAAAACGGACTTCGTATTCACGATCCTCGTGACGATACGATCCCGTGGGTATGTTTTCGTAATTTTTCGGACACGTTTACTAGTATGGGCATTTTCGTAATTTTCGCTTTTGTGTTTTCACTAATGACCTTTCGTTAATTGGGTTTTACCTTGCTAATTACCTAATTAACCCTAATTACCCCACCTAATCTTCCAACTAACCCTCACGTTTTCCTCCCCTTGACCGGTCCACACCCCTCATCTACCCCTCTCATCTACCCCTACTAATCACAATCTTGCCATTAACTAGACCTATAAATAAACCCCCTTCCCTTTGTATTTTAACACACACTATATATCTCTCCTCCCTTCGTTTACAGCAACCCGAACCCAAGGCAGCTTCTCCCTATCTCTCAGTACACCCACGCACATAACCTCTCTTTCCCTCATCTCTCGTTCTCTCCCTCGATATTTTTCGAAGCCCAAGTCGACGTCTCCCCGCCCTCGTTCCCTCTCGCACTCACTCTCCCTCTCTCCCGCTTCCTCCCCTACGCCGGCGAACGCCTCCACCCTCAACGTCGCAAGCTCCACCGCCATTGCTCCAGCAGCCATCGCCGACGTCTCCTCCGACGAGACAGCCGCCCTCCGCTCTCGGAGCATCCCGAGCACCGCCGGAGCCCTTCGACAGCGCTGCACAGCCCCGCCTGACCACCTTCGCCCCGCCGCTTCCCGCCGTTCGCCCCAACTCGACAACGCCGCCTCGCCGCCCCCACGTCGCCTCCGCCTCCGCCGCTTCCCGCCGTCGCCGCCACGAGCTCGCCGCCGTCGCCGTCAGCTTCCCCCCAGCCATGCACGAAAACGAACGGCGATGCATAAGTTATTCGAAATGGCAAACTTGTAAATATCGCGAATATTTCGTAAATTCGTATTTTTAATTATTTTTAAATAGGGTTTATTGGTTTTAAATTCATAATAAACAATATAGGGCCCAGAAAAATGAGTGACTAGCTCCAGAAAATCAGAAATGATATTCTGAACCCAATGGCGCTAGTTTCATCTCAATCCGAAGCTTAGTTTTTTCAGAATTAATTTTTAACCCAAAAGATAAATACGTATAATTCGTTCAAAAATCCGTATCTTCTTATTTCCACGTAAACTAATATGTGATAAAAATATGTCTTAATACTCTTTGAGACGGTCATTTTGACACCTCATTTGCAACATTCCGATGTAGATTGCACCCAGAATAAATTCCTGAATAAATACGTCACTAATTGAAAAATAGTTTTTAAATAGTTTTTGAGCTTTTAAAAATCCTAAAAATTACTATAATCTTCAGAAAAATATTCCTTCTTGCAGTAAAATTATTTTCACCATTTATAGTCTATATAAAATTTTAGAATCGTTTTCGACACCGTTTCAGTCAGTTATAAAAATCAAAACGATCGAGGTTAATAAATAGAAAATAGGGTACGCTTTAACCAATTGTTCTTGTGATTTCAGGTACCAATCTTCGTGCACCAGCTCTTCCAGCTCCAACCTCGTCTTGCCACGATGAGCTCTAAAATCGTAAGTCACGACAGATTCTAAGTTTAGAAAACTAGTCTACTGTGCTTGCTTGAATTGTGACACTTCACCACTTATAGCCTCGAACGGCTATTTGAGTTAAACCAAACTAGAGAACTAAAATGAAAGTAATCTACCAAAGATTACTTTGCCAATTTTCAACGTTGGTGGTTGTAGCACACAACTATCAACTTGGGTAAATTGTGTGCTAGCCACACTACCACGTGCTCAAAGCGCGGAAGTAACAGCTTTTGGTGTTGGGCTTGTCTTTATCCTACTTGCTGGTTTTCAATGAGGAAGTCAACCAGTTGACCTGGTGTGACTAACATGTGGAACATCCTGTGGAACAATCTTGTGAAGAACTTGTACTTGACACGTCACTGGGGTTTCGGGGTAACTCACAGTTGCGAGAGTACGGGAGTGACTAGAGTTCGATCTTCCTGTCCTGTCGCCTGTGTTTCGGCGCCCTGTCCTGTTGCCTGCGTTTCGGCAAACCATCCTGCTGCCTGGGTACCAGCATTCGTCTGGGTAGCACCCAGGCAAGAGACGAACTGAACGGTCACATATTGTACTCTCCTACTTGAGTCACGTAGTTCTAGTGTAACTTGCACAGTTACTTTCTTTATAGTACTTGCATTTACTTTCCTTACTAGTACAGTTACCATGCTTGCCTCACTTTACTTGCCAGTACAGTCACCTTTACTTTACGCATTCCATGCACGTTACTTTCTACACTTGTACAGACACTGCACCGTACTTTACTTTCACTTTGGTCTGTTTTGTCATACTTGTACAGTACCTCTATTTCTTTATTTAGAATTGTTGTGACTTACCTACGGTTCCATTTCCGTGGCACCTCAGACGACATACATATGGAGGCAGATGCTCTAGAGTTAATAGCGCCAGACTTCGACCATGAGACCGCAGCTTCCAGAGCTATTTTCAGTCGTGTACTTTCTTTATTTCTTTCATGTATCGTTGGAACATTTGTACGGTTGGATTGTAATAATTGGACACTATTTGGGTATCTTTGTACATCTCTGCATCGTGGCTATTTTGATTTCACTGGTTAACTGCAGAACCTGCGCAATTATCAAATAAGTAACGGGCCCCGAGAGTGGGTCGTTACATGCTCGCTCACCCACCTTAAAGTGGAAAGAGACATCCCGGGCTTTCATTTTAATCATTTAACAATTAGCCTTGCATCAGGATTATCTGCAACATAATGGTGTAAACTTTGAATATCCATCTTTCAATATAATGAATCAAACCAACATTCTCATATATAAAGGAAACATCGCCACGACATTATAATCGTGAGATAAACGAGATGAATACTACACACATGGCATGAATACTACACACATATAATACTAGGATATATTTGAAATACTACACATATAAGAAATATATCCTAACATGCCAACATATATCCCATGGAGTTCCAAGCTCCAAAAACCCTATCTGCAACTAAATTTGAGGCATTTCATCGAACATATAACGGGCATCAAACACATGACCACAATTTCTTTAGAAATGCATAACATGAACTCACTTTCATATAGAAAATAAAACAAAATTTGGAAGATCACAAAACAGTCCAGTTTGCTGACAATTACCAGCAGTCATAAACAACAACAGAAATCAGCAATTTCTAATACGAATTTGGCAAAATTTTATCAACGAAATTTGTAGCTATGGAAGTTTTGGATCCACAGATAAAATTTCGTGCAAAAATATGAAGTATACAATTTCTGGTGATTTATTTGGTGAAGTCTATCAAATCTGTTTTCCAGACAGATTTTAGAGTCTGTACAGATTGCTGTTTTTGAAATAGTTTTAGCCAAAATTTCGAAAAATATACACTGTGATGCAATTTTAGAAAAACTTTTTAACTTTCCAACGAGACTAAGGGTGTGTTTGGTTTGAAGGAAAATAAAAGAAAAGGAAAGAAAGTTAGAAGGAAAACTATTTCCATTGTTTGGTTGGAAAGAAAAAACAAAGGGAAATGAAAATGAAAGAAAACGAAGGAAAATTTTTATTAAAACTTTTCTTTGAGATTTTCCTCTTTTTGACCCAATGAAAATGAGGGAAACTAGATGTAAACTAATTTCTCACACTTTCATGTACTTATATTTTTTAAGCAAACATAATTAGTTGTTATTTTTAATGAATCCACGAATTATTCATAAGTTTGTATCAAAAAATCATGAACAATTCATGAATTTTTCAAAAAATTATTCGCAAATTACTCGAAAAATTCACAAATTATTCACGAATTTTCAAATAAGTCGCGAATAATTGACTAATTTTTCAAAAAAAAACACCTTCAATATATATTCATTCATTAATTGTTCGAAATAGAGAATAATTTATGAATTTTTAAAAATTCACGAATAATTTACGATCTTTTAAAAATTCTTGAATTATTCATGAATTTTTCATATAGCTCGCGAATAATTCTCTATTTTCCAAATAAATTCTGAATCTTTAATTTATTTTCTTGTATGCATGAATTGTGCGAATAATTCACAAATTTCTAAAAAATTCAGAGTTGCTTGAAAAATCCACACATTATGCACGAATTTTTCAAATAGCTTGCAAATTATTTCAAACTTTTTAACAAAATTTGTAAATTATTCATATACTATTAAATAACATATTATCTACGAATCATAATATTTATAGCATTAATGAATTATTTGTTACAATTCGCAAATTATTAGCTAAATTAATAAATTTTTTCAAAATAACCAATAAGTTTTTAATTTAAAAATAAGATTTTAATTCATTATGATGATAGAATGATTTGAATTCACAACGTAACAAGTGAAATTATTTTTTATTCATATTCAATGAGCAACATAATAATATTAATTTCTATATTTTCCATTCAACTTTCTTCCCAATTTTCCTTGGTAACCAAACATGAGAAAGAATCTCATTTCCTTTTCCTTTTCTTTCTTTTTCTTTTTACTTTTCATTTCATTTTTCTTTCTTTTCTTTTCCTTCAAACCAAACACACCCTAAGAGCATGAAATTCCATTGCGTGTGTAGGTACTGTGTCAAAACTGAAAATCAAACAGACATGTTATAAAGATGTAATTTTTTCTCTTAATTTCTGAATTGAACACATATCAAAATTTATATGATTTTGGGGTAGAACTTTAAGATCTACACTTACATATTTTTTTCAGAAGGTAAATCTAACTACAAACACCATAATTGAAGAAAAACACACAACAGAAATTCTGGGTTTTAGGGGAGGGTGATTAGCTAAGAAAAACAACGAAAAATTTGATCCTTTTGATTTATTGCACACATAACCCATGAAGAAACATGTTATAACCCCAAAAACATGGCCTTGCTCAAAGAATCATAGGAGATATAGTAACCAGCATCAAACATGAAATCAAACAAAACTAAGCTTGACCCATGTTTCCATTTGAACCAAATAACAACTTTTACAAAAGGGAAATGAACAAAAACATAGATTTCAACATGTAGCCACATCTTGGATGGGTGGTGAGAAATCCTACCTTTCTAGTGCCTAGGAGTGGTTGTAGGAGAGCTAAGGATGTCTCTTGATGTTGTGGATGCAAGGGCTCCACTCTCCTTCTTCCAATTTCCCTTCTCTTTCTTTCTTTTTCTTTCTTTTCTTTGTTTTTTATGCCTTGCAGGTTTCGGCTGTAATGGGGAGGGTGCCAACGAAATTGAGAGGGGAAAAAACAAATTAGAAGGAAAGAGAAGCTTGTAGAAGAGAATAGAGGAAAAATCTCTAAGGGTTTCATTTATTTACTACTTTGCCATTGCATATAAACCCTAATCAAAAGCCCTCTAACTTTGTCCCTAAATTACACCCTATGCCATAGCCTATGACTCTTACTAAAAGCCATTCAACTTAGTGATTTAATTACAAGGTTGCCATTTACCCATTTGGCTTGCTCATCCTATCATTATTTACAAGTAGGCCATTGCCATTTTTTTGGAGTTAGAGGTTAATGTATGAATTTTCCACATACTTGAAGGAGAAATACTTGTATTATCACTTAGGAGCATTACAAGATCTTTTATGATGCATAGGGCAAAGGCCTTGGATGTGTCCTGCACCAGCATGGTCATATGGTCGCATATGCTTCTCGGTAGTTGAAGATTCACGAGAAGAATTATTTGACTCATGAATTGAAGTTAGCCTCTGTCATCTTTGCCCTGAAGATTTGGAGACATTTCTTACTAAGTGAGAAAGTGAAAATCTTCACTGATCACAAAAGTTTGAAATACATCTTCACCCAGAAGGAGTTGAATATAAGGCAGTGCAGATGGTTAGAGCCGATGGCCGATTACGACATCGACCTCTAGTATCATCCAGTGAAGATTAATGTCGTACCCAATGCTTTGAGTAGACTTACAGCAGTCATGACTCTTACAGTTCAGTGGAGGCTACAGCAAGATCTGCAGGAGATGGGTATAGAAGTTGTTTTACCTGGAGTCACATCATTGTTGATGAATATGCAGATTCAGTCGACTATTGTGGATCGGATCAAAGCTGTGCAGTCAGGAGATGCAAAACTGCAGAAGATCGGAGAGCAAGTTGTAGTTAGATTTTGGACGGATTTTCTTATTCATGAGGATGGTTTCCTGAGATACGATAGTAGGATCTACGTACCTTCAGGTGATATCAGAGAGGAGCCGATGAATGAAGCTCATTGCTCTCCATATTCCATTCATCCTGGCAGTACCAAGATGTACTAGGACCTTCGTCTGAATTTTTGGTGGTATAGTATGAAGAGGAGCATAGCTCAAAGTGTCGCCAAGTGCCTTGTGTGTCAGCAAGTGAAGGCTGAACATCATCGCATTGCTGGATTACTTCAACCTCTACCGATTCCGAAGTGGAAGTGGCGGCACATTACCATGGACTTCATGACTGGACTACCTCGGAGCTCCAAGAAAAATGACGCGATTTGGGTTATCGTTGACCATTTAACCAAGTCTGCGCATTTCATACCCTTCCGAGTAAGACAATCTACGGAGATACTTGCAAAGAAGTATATGGAGGTGACTATCTTTCTCATACCTTTATAACTTCTTTCTAATATATGTCGCGATGTGAACGATAATCGTGTAGGAGATTGTGCGATTACATGGAGTTCCCATGAGTATTATCTCTGACCGAGACACAAGATTCACGTCTCAATTCTGGAAGAGACCGCAGACGAATCTGGATACTAGTCTGAGCTTCAGCACTACGTATCACCCACAGATTGATGGACAGTCGGAGCGTACTATCCAGATATTGATGGACATGTTGCGAGCTTGCATGCTGGACCTTAAGGGTTCGTGGGAGGATCACTTGCATTTAGTGGAGTTTGCCTACAACAACAGCTACCAAGCCAGCATTATAAAACATTGGTGATATGATGCTCGTGTTCCAGTATTATAAAACATGCGGGTCGGATTGGCTGATTCTGGCTCGTGGTCCAAAAAAGTACATGTGGGCGGGGTTGGGTTCGCGGGCACTTGTCGGTAGTAAACGGGTCACCTTCGAGTGCACGAGAAGGTAGATTCACTTGCTAGCCGCATAACGGCGTGAACCTTAATCACTAGTTAAATACACTCTTGAACAACTTGAAAACTGCTATCTTGAAATGTGTGACATGTAGAATTGTAATTGTTTTCACTTATAGAATTGTTACTACTTTCACTTATAATAGAACTGCCATGTTTTCATTCATAATAGAACTGCTACCGCTTTCACTTATAGTAGAACTGCCATGCTAATATAAAATATGTTCTTACTGCGAAACTGAAATTGTTCATTTATTCATAAATGCAATAACTGCCATGTAAACTACTTCGAAAACCTTGCCAAGGGTCCTAATCATATTATTGCTTTCCTAGGACCTTGATGCCATATATTTCTATGTTGTTTGGAATGTATGTCAGGACACGAGACATGTTACATTGAGGACAATCTGATTGAGGAAACTGACCCACTGGACCAGGAGTACGCTGATCCAGAAGTTCTCCCCACTGAGAACTAGTTGCTGAGCATTATATGCTGCTGCTCAGAATTTCGTTTATTGCACTTTTGTAGGGTGTGTACCCTCTTTGTAGAACTCTGTTGGTAGTGGCCATGCTTGGGGCCTTATTACTTTTGTGTACTCTTTCTAGATGTTGGCTTTTAAATTCATAGTTATTTCTTTTGTTTCTGAAATGCATGCAAGTTCCTGCGAATGGTTTTATTCACAGACACTTACTGGGTTTGAGCTTCACCGTTTCTGCTCATGCGGACCCGCTCGCGTACTCGCTCCCAAGTATAATAGGAAGCGGGGGTGACAACATTCAAACCAGATGTGCTTGGCTATCTGCTCGTCCGTTACCATGCCCTGGAAGCCCCTGATTTCCTTAGAAATTTCCTCCAAGATCCTGGCGTTCTCTTTGGTCGGCCGTCCCAATGACCACTTCATTGTTCACTGAGGGATTCAGCACCCTCCAGTTCGACCTCAAAGCTAGGTCCTCGGACGTCGAGACAAAGATGAACCTCTCCTTCTTGTCTCTTATCTTGCCCGGTAGATTGAGAACGAGAGGCCAACCCTCCTCGCACAGATGTAGTAGTACGCCCCCTTGTGCTTCGCCTCGAAGAGATATTGGAACAACGACAAGGTCAGACTTATGCCACTATCGTAGGAAAGGACGAGGAAGCCGAACATAGATCTGATGGAGTTCGGCATCAGTCGGAAGAGAGGGAGTTTGAGGAAGTGTAGGATGAGGAGGAGAAAGGGGTGGAGAGGGAACCGGAGCCCAAGGGCAAAGGTCTGGGTGTAGACCCCGACCTCATTATCCCTCGGAGAGTATACCTGCTCGGTGCACTCAGAAAGGCAGACAGTTTAGGGTGGCCTGATATACTTGGAGTGAATAAGGGGGACGAAGGAGGTCGACGTGTGGGCTAATATGACTAGAATCTCCGCTGGGACCTCTATTGAATCTTTTTCTGCCCCCAGGGTCCTAGCGGCCGACCTAGGCCCTTTCTCTTTCTTAGGGTCCCTATAGGTCGCCTATGTCGAGGCGATGGCAAGCTCGACGGTTGGGTCGCCCATAGAGCGAAGGTGCTCCTCCGGCCAAAACACCTCAGGCTATCCGGCCAAGACACCTCCGGCTCCTCCGATCCTACGGTGATGCCACTCTCCAACTCGCCAAACCACCCTTCAACAAAGGAATTGGGAAGCAGAAGAGGGGGATGAGGCCATGTGAAAGATCGAGGGAATACCTAGAAGAAGAAAGAATGGACGAAGCTTCGATGACAACGGAGTGGCGACGGCATGACGAAGGCGACAGAGTAGTGACGGTGTGACGACGGCGACAGAGTAGCGACGGTGTGACGACGGCGGTGGAAGCTCCCAGCACCAACAGGGGAAGCGAAATTTCAAAAAAGGATGTGGAAAACTCCCACTCGATGGCCCACCATCTCTTTTTATATGGTGGGAGAGTCGATATCAGCCGTTGGAGGTGAGCCACTTGGTGTGATTTGGGCGAGTCTGGTGCCTCGACTTCTCCCTACGATCAGATCGGCCACGCAGCATGCTCCGAATGGTTGGATGCCTCGATTCTCCCCCATCCCCAAATCGTCATGATGACCTAAAAGATTTGGCGGTCGATTTGAATTAAATGCTGCCGACCTGTCCTCAGCCAGTGGAGATAGGGCACGTCATCTAAGTTGAGCTGGGCTTTTCGCTTCGAGCTCGAATGACGAGGGCAATTGTTATGGCCCTATGGCCTGTCCAGAAAATAAAGGCCCAAATAGTTGAAGCCCAAGCAAACAGCTCACCGGCCTGCTGGAATAAGAGCGAGCCCAAATGGAAAGCTCGTCCCACTACTGGGAAGCTCGTCTGGCTGAGCGGGAAGCTTGCCAACAAATCAAGAGAAAACTCGGCAACTGGTCGAGCAGGAGGCTCGCCAGCCAAGCGTAGAGATTGCCCGACAAACGGCAAAGCTCGCCTACTGACCGAATAAGAGGGACGGATGAATGAAGCTTGGGATGCCGAGCTCAGACGACAAGCTCTGCTCTCTCCAAGGGCGACCCTCGGCGACCTAGCAGGCATAAATATCTCTGATATGGTGACTTATGTCCACCTACGCATCCAATTAATGTTAGAGGTTAAATACGAGAATTGATGGCCGCCCATCGCGTCTCCATTAATACACAAATATCTATAACATTCTTTGACATTCAATTAATGCTAGGATGAGGCGGTGCGATAATATCTCTGATACTCTCGTCGACCCATTGCGTCCATATTAATGCTCCAGCTGAGCTCTAGCTAAGCAGAAGCGACAGCTGATTAGATGGCGCTCGACCGAATCTCCCCACTATAAATACCCCCTTTCAGCCATCAATGAGGGGGTTGGTTAATTGAAATCATAACTCCCATTCAATACTCAGGGTCGGATATCGTCTATATATCTGTGCCTTCCTCATAAGCTCGCCACGCATAGTCGTTCTATTTTAAGATCGGCCAGCGTGTCAGACCTACTTCTAAAGATTCATTCACTGACTTTATCATCGGAGAGGCTACGGGTTGACAACCAACCCAACCTTTCTGACAAGCTGCTCATCGTACAGGAAGCTCGGCCCATCTACCAAGCGGTCGGCGACCTTCGAGCGACCTGGGATCCTACGTCTTCAAGATCGAGTTCCTAGGCATATAAGCCTCTACAAAACCCCCCATTAACTTTTAATCATTGTACCCTTGATTCCTCACAATACAAATTTCATTGTTAGGCGGATTTGACCCGCAACAGAAGCTATCTAGTAGAAGTGCCATACATTAATCTAATTACTGCTATTGGTTCAATTGAATCCAGAGCCTCACATCCATATATATGATTTAGCCTTCAGGCAACCTCTGGCAAGATTAGGTACACTATCCCCCAATGACTTATTTGATAAATTAATGTGCTTGCATATTTCTATGCTACTATGTCATAATCAGTGGTCATAGTCAGATATGTATGGAGATATTTGAAAATAGGCAAGTGATATATGCATTCTTATGAATTCCATTCGATACGAAAGTATATGCTCAAGTGATCTCTTGTATGCCCAAATTTGATTTTTGAAATGTTAATACTCATGTCATAATTTTGTACAATGTAATTGAGGATTTTGGAATACCATAGTGCATTTTTGCACAATCGTGATTTTGTTACACAAATGATGGTTCAACATGCGGTTATACGCTTTTCAAGAGAATATATGAGTAATTGTTCAAGTGATTTCTAGTAATTTCGAATCTGATTTTTAAGAAAAATAGGTTACAAGCCTTATTTTTGTACAATAACGAGTATTTTGATGCAATAATGCATTTTTCATATTCTTATTCCTTACTAAATATTTGATAAATTCTAACCAGCATTGTCACGTAAATAAAATGGTTCTTGTATATGTAAAACTTGTCTGATTTGATAATGAAAAATTTTATACTCATTGAGCCTTTTAGATCAACTCATGATTTTTCGAACCATTGCAGAATCACTTAGCTTTCACCCAGACACAAAGTAGGAGCATTAGAAGGTGATAATTTATGGAGCCATAATTTTTATTATCATCTCACTAATTTGCTAGTTGATGTGTTTTATATTAAGAACTAGTCATAACACGGTTCATTTAAAAAAAATTGAGTAGTGCACAAAAATGCGGTCACACCAAGTAATGTGAGATTTAAAAAAAATTAAAATTGAATAACTTTTGGGTTTTTTGGTTTTATTTATTTGGAAAAGCACAGTCATCAAATTTGTCTTAGTCATACTTTTGCCGCCACGTAGAACAAAGATCTTGTCCTAGTCATACCTTTGCCGCCATATAGGACAAAGTCGTGAAATGTATAATAGATTCCTTATAATGTTGTATTTTAGTTAAACTTCCTTGATGAATTACATTCTGCTCTGAAACTTCTTATTGCAGCAAACTGAGTTTATAAGGGTCTGTTCGTTTTCGTTAGAATGGGTGAGAAAGTTTATTTACACTATTCATCGCACTATTCCTCTACTGTTCACAACTTTCTTGTTTCATTTTTTCCATCTCCTGTTCGTTTCTTCGAGAAAAATCGGCGTGAATTTGTCCGACGTGGGCAACAAAAATTGAAGCAGCGAAATCCCCGGAAATATTGCAAACTCCGGTCGAGAAAGTGTCAACGGGACCCACTTCTCCGTTCCCTCTCTCTCTTCTCAGCCAATGCGCACGCGCCATATGATTTTTTTCGTTAACAATGCGCGCGCCACTAATTTCTTTAATAATTCCACTAATCTCACACAGAGAAGCACACATGTGCACTCAGATTTTTTTTGTTGCTTTCGATTTTTTAATTAATTTTTTATTTATACCGATTAAAAATAATTGTTTTAGTATAATAATTTGTTTAATTATATAGTTTATTATAATAATTAGTTTAATTATAAGTTAAATATACTAATTCGTTCAACCCGTAGACCCCACATCAAACTTTTTCAAACAACATTTTCAACAAAACAAACACAAGAAAGTTGTATGGGACCCACACAACTTTCTCAACACAACTTTCCAACATACTTTCCAACCAAATAAACTCTCACTAAGATTCCAACCCCTATACACTATTCACAACTTTCACAAAATTCCATTCCAACAAAACGAACATGCCCTAATGTGAATTTCTATACGTAAGAAGCGACTAGTAAGTCTTGTCACGTGTATGTGTCTACCCTCGTATGTGTGTTGTTGCTGTCAGGAACCCTCGCTCCCTAATTATTACACAAGCATTTCGCTACGGGTTTGGGGGCGTGACACGAGATCCTAGCTGCCACTTTCCTAATCAAAAGATAAGAGAGCATGAACATCCCCTTTTCTTTTTTTTCTCGAAATTGGAAATCGTAGGGTCCAAATGGTGTTCGTGTAGTGCATCATTTTCACTTACTCTCTCTTGACAGCATGATCTAAATAGGGTCCTTAGAGCTAGACCCGACCACAGTTCGGTTCGAACCGTGGAACCGAACCGATTTGGAATCGAACCGAACTGGAACCGGCCGACCGGTTCCAAGAACCGGAACCGGAACCGTGCCAAGCCGGTTCGGTTCCGGTTTCCCCTTTTGTGGAACCGAACCGGAACCGGCGGTTTCGGTTCCCCGGTTCCCCGGTTCCGGAACCGGGGAACCGATTCGGTTTTGGCCAATTTGCTCACATTCTCAATTTTCTCACAAAGTTTTCTCACATTCCCCGGTTTGATTTGTTACATACTCAATTTTCTCATATGTAAATTGCATTAAGTTGATTAGTGACACGATATATTTCTTTTTTTAAGCTATAGCCTTTAAATTTTGTTTACTTTTCAGATATTTTCATCACAACCGAACCGGAACCGACCCCAAACCGGAACCAAACCGGAACCGGAACCGAAATGAAACCAGAACCGGAACCGGAACCGGAACCGCCCGAGAACCGGAACCGGAACGGAACCGCTTCTAAAGCGGTTCGGTTCCGGTTCCGGGTTTTGCCGGAACCGGAACCGGCGGTTCGGAACCGGAACCGAACCGGAACCGAACCGCGGTCGGGTCTACTTAGAGCCCCTCTCTTTTGGATGACTGATCAACACCTGTTACGAGCTACCCCCTAACGGCCCTGGGCCCTCCCTCATCTCTTCCTCGGTAAACATACAGTGGAAGCTGGGGTGCTTGGGACTGATAGAAAGCATCATATCTATTTTGTCCAGACTGATATTTTCGAACCCGCCGTCGGATGGCTCAATGGCTGAAGGTTGTGAAATGTGTTATACCGTGCTGGTAAAAAAGACGACTGTTCTTTTGAAATCTATTTTTAGGCCAAGTCTGCGCTAATCATTGGAAAGGTCCAGAAATTGACGATCCCGTCATGTTCCCAAACCCTCAGAACACGTATGAAGCAAGCTCCCAAGAGCAATCCCATCTCTGAAAAAAGCACATCCACTTTTATGATGCAACCCTACAACTCATAATCAATCCATTTCAAAGGTATATTTCGAGGTAGTTTGAGAGCCATCCATTCCGCGGAAACATAATGCATATGTTAAAAGGTTCAAAACAATCCAGACTTTCGTATATATAGATCTTTCAATAGACAAATCAAGATTCATAATGCCGATCATTGATTGTGTTAGCGAATTATGCCATCTCACGTTAAGCATCTCACCTCACAAGCTCATTGTATCACCACCCTAAATGAAAAACGATACAAAGAGTCTTACAAATAGGGATGTGACTGAGTCGAGCTGACTCGCGAGCTACTCGAGATCGGCTCGAAAAATACTCGACTCGACTCGGACATAGCTCAAGCTTGAGCTACTTGAGTAGTAGTCGAGCTTGAGCTCGAGTAGGATGATACTCGGCTCGGTGAGCTCGCGAGCTTAATCGAGCTTGTAAATATACTAGTCATAACCCGTGCCCTCGGGCACGGTTCATTAAAAATCTTTATTTCCCCAAAAATTATTTCCCCCTCCAAAATTTTGGGTCATTCACAATTTAAAATCACAATTTAACAGAACAAAATTTATCGGGCGCCTTCGGCGCGGGCGCCTTCGGCGCGGTATTTTCCCAAAAATTATTTCCCCTTCCAAATTTTTGGGACATTCACAATTTAAAAGAACAAAAATTTAGCAGGCGCCTTCGGTGCGGGCAGCGTCAATCTGCAAAGGTTTTTAAATGTGTTATTTTTTTGTAATGGGAAAGAATTTTAAAAGTGTTATTTTTTGGCTTCTACTTGTCCTCGATTATTTAGCTCGCCCAAATGAAATGAAAAACGTGTTATTTTTTTGTGATTGTGCCCATGTGTGTGCGGTTACGTAAGAGAGGTAAAAAATTTGAGAAAAGCAAAAAAATTTAAATTCAAAAACGGCCGTGTGGTTACGGGTGATGGGGAAAAACGGAGAAGTTGCCAAAAATTCGGTTACCACCAAGGAAAGTGAGATGTACAAAAAAATGAAATCGATAAACTTTTGTTTTTTTTGGAAAAGCATAGTCAGCAAATATTTTGTCGCAGTCATACTTTTGCTGCCACGTAGAACAAAGATTTAAAAACAGTCGTAAATTGTATAGTTGATGATAAAACCATTAATTTGAAAAAAATAATTAATAACATCTTACTCTGTCCTACATATTCTTAGTAAAATATTAATAATGCTCAGACTCTATATTTTTTATCATAATTGAAATAATAACAGCTTCCTTTATTAGCTTCTTGGCGTCCACATCCCTCATGCAAAAGTTATGTTAAAGCTCCAATTAGTGAATCACAAATTAATGACCTAACAAACTTCACCCATTAATTTATTAATTAGTTCATCCACAACGGGCTCAAACAGACAGCAAGGACCAATCAAATTCAAGCTCCACTTTATGTTGGCAAGTCGCAAATCAATGCCCAACTAAACCTCAATTCCTATTTATTAATTATTACACAAAAGGGTACAAATTAGAGATGGCAAACAGGTTTAAATTCCAACCATACCAAAATCCGACCTGTTTGCAGTCGCTAGCCCAAACATATCCAAGACCCTCCATCGTCTGTCAGATCACCACTCTAATCCTTAAACCCATAAAAATTAAACCTGGTTTAAATTCCAACCATACCAAAAAAACAAAATGAACTAAAAACCAATACATAATAATTTCATCCAAAACTTCACTAATCATTTACAACCTTGCCATTTACCTTACCACCAGAAAAAGCCAAATTGATGCATCAACATCACACTTATGTAGTCATAATTAAAATTACAGATGAAGAATAAGAATAAGCTAAGTGAAACCAATACAAACACCAATACAATTAACTCACATTGTGATTCACCAACGATAAATCAGGCAAAATCTTTGAGTAACTATAACGTAGCATAAAGGAATGAATAAAAGTTTTCACTCCTCGGTTCAATAACAAAGCAGCGCTATCAACCAAAAACCCTGATTAATCCCAAATGGATTATAAATTTAGATAATGTAACAAAATCCCAAATGCCAACGTAAAATTTCATGACCCAAATAAACCAAAAAATGACACTTTTTACTGCTTCTTCCCTCTACAAAACTCATCCTGTAAACATCCAATATCCTCATGACCCCGACGACGTCCGAAATCGACTTCTTCCACTTCTTTCCATTCTTCGTGCTAATGAGGTAATATAGATCATAAATTATTGCACAAATTGAACAGATTCATTGTACAAAAATAGCTATTCTTTTGATGGAATGGATCTTCAATGGAGTACTGAAGTTAGGCCGCTGCCTCGGTCCACTGATCAACCCACTCCGGCCACCGCTCGCCTGAAGTGATACTCTGCCTCTGAGAGGAGACAGCAGTCTGTTGGCCAATTTTGAGGGTGAGAAAGAACACCGACGAATTTTAGACGAATACAACTTCTTCTCAACGGGGCTAAACACCAGGGGGGCAGGCACCGCCGCCTTCTGGCTCTTCATCCGAGATTTTAGAGATGTTGGAGGCGATTTGATGAGGAACCTGTGCGGTGGCGTCTTCTGCTGTGCTGCTGCCCTGGCAATGATCGGAGACCTCGTCTTGTAGAACTTCTTAGGGTTTGGAAAGAGGACCGTCTTTTTAGCCCAAGGCCTACTCTTGCTGGCGAAAGGCGAGCGCGGGGGAGAGGCGACGTCGAGTCCAATTCTGACCGGTCGCTCCGGCGTAGGCTCCGCTTCTCCCTTGTCCGTCCCGATCGCAGCTCGGTGCCCTCGCGGTTTGGCCTCTTGGGGTGTCTTCTCATGGCTTCGGGAGTTTTGGGATCATCGACTTCTTTCTTTGAATTTGGTCGACGGACTTCCGCTTCCCGAGGTTGTGCAGGGCGTCAATCTGAGAGATATCAAAAGAACAGGGGGAGGGGAGGTCGACGGAGGGCAAAAGAACAGGGGGGTTAGTTCCTGAGAGATATCAAAAGGCAAAAGAACAGGGGGGTTCGGCAAAGCTGTTGATCTCCCCCATAAAGTCTCTTCCTCTTCCCCGTGTTACGCAATAAAGCCTATTGCTCTTCCCCATAAAGTCTCTTGCTCTTCCCCATGTCACGCAACCAAACAGGTTGAGTTAATAGTAAAGTTTAATCGAATAGATTCCAAATGGGACCCGCAAATCTGCAAGTAAATCTAAAATTCATCTCAAAGTTTAATCCAAACCGTTGATTCTCCAAGATTAAATCCTGGCCGTCTTTTATCTACCCCCTTTGTCCTAGTCAGCTTGTCCTAGTCAGCCCTAGGATTCAAAAAACTCTGTCAAATGTAATATAGTCAGCCCTAGGATTCAAAAAACTCTGTCAAATGTAATATAGACTAGTCATAACCCGTGCCCGCGGGCACGGTTCATTTAGCATTTCCCCCGCGAAATCTTTGTTCCCCGAAAAATTATTTACACAGCCAAAATTTAATAGAACAATACATTAGCGTAAAAATATTTAGCGGCACGGGCACCTTCGGCGCGTGCGTCTTCGACGTGGAACAACAAATTCGCTGTCGAACAACAAATTTGACGCCCGCGCCTTTGACGCAGAACAACAAATCTTTGTAAAAAATTTAACGGGGCGCCTTCGGCGCGGGCGACGGAAAAACCAACATAAGGGTATTTTTACGTGAATTTGTTGTTCCGCTAAATTGTTTTACGCTAAATTTTTTATTTTATTTAATTTAATGGATCATGATTCTCCACAATCTTTCCCAATGCACTATTAATTTCAAAGTTTAGGTTTCCAAGGCACTTTCCCCCTAAATTTAATCTCCACAATCCTTCCCAATGCATGTTTCCCCCTAAATTTAATTTCCACACTCTTTCCCAAGGCACTTCTAATTTCAAAGTTTGTGTTTCCAAGGCACTTTCCTCCAAAAAATTTCACAAAATCCAATCTCAACCATTGATTTACCAACATCAAATCTCAGCCGCTCTTTATCTTGTCCTAGTCAGCCCTAGAATTCAAAAAGCACTGTCAAATGTATAATAGATACCCAATTTTTTTATTTACACAAATAACCAGCCTGCTTAAAGTTAATTTTAACAGCCGGAGGCCCAGCCCATGGTGTGTGCTGTGTACAACCCGCCCCAAGGCTAAGTTGGAAAAATATGTTGAGAAAACCCTAGACCTCACGAGGCACGCCGCTTCATCTGATCTCAATCTCTTCCCCTCCCTCTCTCTCTCTCTCTCATATTATCCGTCCTCAGATCGGTGATCTCCGATCTCTCGCAGAAAACCCTACCGTCTCTCTCTCTCTCTCTCATATTATCCGTCCTCAGATCGGTGATCTCCGATCTCCGATCTCCGATCTCTCTCAGAAAACCCTACCGTCTCGGTGTCTCTCCGCTCTCTCACTGTCTCACACCCACAGATTGCGGACGCGGATGAGCGTGGTGCTCCAGCTCCACAGTTCAGCGAGGGGTTTGATCTGAACACCCGCTCGATTCCGGCGCCGTCAAATCGATTCAGGTAACAATCTCCTTTTCTATTTCTACATTCGTGATGTTTTCTTTTTGGAAGATTGGATCAATTTCATAGGTTGTGATGGAAATCTGTGCGTGTCTTGTTTAATTAGAGATTTGTGGCCTCAGTTTGATCAATATTGGTTTTATTGGAAAACAGAAGAACCGTTGTGAAATTTTGGGTGTTAGATTGTTTCGGCTTGTTTCTTGACCTGCAAAATATCATCTTTGTTTTATTAATTTGATTATATGATTGAATTGACGAGTATAGGATTCTTTGATGAGATTTTAGATTTCCCTTTGTTGTGTGATTGTGAATCGATTGCTATTGATGGTTAACCTGTTAGAGCATCTCCAACCACACTCCATATCTCCAAATTTGCAGTTTTTTTGCCCTCCAATCACACTCCAAAAAATCTGCAAATTTGCAGATATGCTACAGTACCCCTCCAAATTTGGAGGGTCACTGTAGCAACCTGCATTTCTTTTGTGTGTGTGCAAATGTTAAATGTACACGGTTTAATGACCACATACACTCTATTTTAGGGTTGAAGGGTGTATTTTTAAGTGCTAAAAATTGCTAATTGTGTATATGTAACAATTATGGAGGGTTTGGTTGGAGCTCCCTCCATTTCCCACCCTCCATATATGGAATATTCTCGGAATATTCCAACCCAACCCCCCAAAAATGGAGGGTTGGATTGGAGATGCTCTTACGAAGACCAAAAAGTAAATTTTTGGCTTATGAGTTTTGTTGGTACTGTAAATTTTTTTGTTGTGTAAAAAAATAGCAGTAATATCTGATACTATTATTATGTCACAGAAAAGGAGCTGATATCAAATTTGGGTTATAAAATTGTTAGAATTCAATGTTATGGTACTGCGGGCTAAAAGAAAGCCTGTAAGCGAGATTGCAAAGCCGATCTCTGATCCTTTTATCCTTCACACCAAGTTTGATAGTTTCAAATTACCGTAATGATTGCAACTTTTAGAGAAAAATTACATTAAAAGTTATCTTTGTATTCGATTTGGGATCAAGCACTTTTGTAATGTTGGGCATTAAGAATTTATCGTTATGTACACGACAGAATTCTTTCTAAATTTATTTCTTTTTCTTTGATTTTTAACTAATAGTTAATAGAATTTTGACTTTCATATTTTATTTTGTAGTAAAACAAATATGACTTCATCTACACCTGAAGTTTCTTCATCAATGTTAAATGCACCTACACCTACGACACATAATGTAGTGCATGATCAAGCTTCACCATGTGATACACAAAATATAGTTGGTGATGTTAATGTAAATGCGCAGTCAACAAGTACAAATAGTGAGTGCGACGCAGCTGAAGATGATACTCAGTTTGCACCGAGGAAAAGACAAAAAACATCTCCTGGTTGGCAAGAGTTTAAAGAGGTTGATTTTGTTGATGGTGGTAAGAAAGCTGAGTGCATCCATTGTAAGTCCAAGCTTTCCATACTTAAAAGCAAGAGTACCACCCACCTCTCAAGACACTTAAAGGATGTGTGAGGCGAATTTTATTTCTAAAGCAGCAGAAAAGGATTACATTACAAACAATATATGACGAAACTGATTTGCAATCCACCTGAAGGGGTAGACACATTATGTTATATATGAGTCATTACCCATACGACCGTAACCCAAAGCTTTTGATAGCGGGTCAGGTACGAATAGGATTTACAGTCTGGTTTTTAGCAGCCCAATATTCTTCGAAGTATTGGGCCGAATTATAAACACAAGGAAGACTAATTTTGTAGCCCATAAATCCCGACCACTGCAGTAGCCTTTGAGGCTTCGCACCGCTATCGTAAAGGAGAAGGTCAAAGGGGGAAAACGAAAAACCCTAGCAGCAACACGCTATTTTGGCTGAAGGGATCTGCGCTTAGGCGACGGTGAGCTTTTTCGCAGGAATCATCGGTGAGCTCTCTCTTCCCCCTCCTTTCTTTATTGTATTCTTTAACAGCCATCAATCGATTTGGGGCGAAGTTACTTAAATCACGATTGATGTTTGGATTTTAGAAAAGGGGTAGACATGTTCTAATCACGATCAATTCTTTCGTGATGATAAATTTTGAGTAGGGAGATAAATTTGCTTGTTTTGAGTCGTAAAATTTGTAGATCTACGTTCCTAAATATGTGTTTTACTCTCGGTTTTGATGATCCAAGGTATTCATTCGTGTTATTACTTTCAAAATTTATTTTATAATTCTTAGCTGTACATCAGAAAAAAGATAATTTGTTCACATATTTTGACTCTAATACGCAAAATAATTTCTTTTTATGGCCTAATTTTTTAAATGTATATTTGTCTTTAATTATTTGATTTGTTCTTTGATATATATCAATTCTCAGATTCGGATATGTGTCTTTTTATTGACAAATTTAATAATCCATGAGTTCTTGTAACTTTGTAAGAGCATCTCCAAGCCAATTCTTCGTATATGGAGGGTTGGTGTGGAATATTCCAAGAATATGCCTAAAACGGAGTGTTGGAAATGGCGGAAGCTCCAACCCAACACTCCATATTCCTAATCCATTTTATCTTTAATAATTGAGTAATTAAACATTGGATAATAATTATATTATCTTAATTTAAGAAATTTACTGTTAGAAGGCCTCGTTGAGAGCTTCAAAACGATCCTAATATTTATTATTATTAATGTTAATATTAAAATAACAATTTATTAAATGAAAGTTAAAAATACAAATTGGAATTATGAAATATATGTGGATCTATTTAATCTGACCCGAAGGAAATAACATTCTAAAAATAACATTCTAAAAAGTAAAGACAAACGTAAATAACAAGCCGAAAAACAAAATAGCAATCAATTAAAAGGCCAATAGGTTAATAATGTCGTAACTGTCGCTTCCTTTATGATCTCCCATCAGATCTCCAAACATGTTTCCTCCTACACATCCAGATTCTCTTGCAAATGAGAAAATCCTCCTGCCCCTCCAAGAAGCCGAGAAAGCCCTTGCAGATCATTTGAATGACTTCCGTATTCATTTCTGTTAATAATTTCTTGTATTTTTCTTTGATAGTATACACATTTTCCTGGATCAACAATATTACCTAAATCTATTTTTAATATTTTCATATCCTCAAGATTGCATTCAAGAGCTAATTGCCGATCAAGTTGTTCTAATTGTTTAGCCCGCTGTTCTAATTTTTTCTTTTCATTTTCAAGTTTTATCAGCATCATCTATTGCATTTTTTCTTAGTAACCTCACGTTTCTCATTTATTTCCTTTATATTAGAAATAATTTCATCCTTAGAGTTAAATGAACTCTATTGATTGCCTTCTTGTCATCTTTTCCTTCTTTCTTCCAATATGTCGACTTGCTAAAATGATAGTAGGAGATTGGTCATCACCAATGGTTGGAAAATCTTCATTCCTTGTATTGACATCCATTGTGTTCTCCGAGTTCGCATCCAATTAAGAGAACCACTCCATTGAACATGCAGCTTTTGGTTCTGCCCACCTCGACATCTTTGAGGATTAACCAAACATGATTAAGCTGAAATTCTTTCTTTTTCTCGACCATTTCTCCATACATAGTTATAGGTTTCGTAAACTAACTAAAATAATTTAAACAAAATAAGGATTAAAGTGTTAGAAAGTGTTAAAATAAAAATGAATTGTAAATTTGAAATTAGATATGTACTATATCTAATTCAGAAGAGCCGATTGAATTCAGTCGCTTGATTTGTCGAATGCAACCTCGTAATTTGTTATAACTTTGTTAATATATTCCATATGACTTTCCAGAGTATGCATGTCCTTTTTCCATCACTTACCTTTTCATTAAATGATATTGTGATTCTTTGCCACAACCTATCTTTCTTTTGATTTGTACCCAAGACTGGATCTTAGGAGATATGAAGCCATGCCTCGCATAAGACTTGATCTTCTTGTTGACTGAAGGCCTTTCCTCCAATCGCAGCCATTGGAGATAAAAAATATACTTAGGAAGATGAGAAGAGTTGTGACCAGAATTATGTAAGAATACTACTATTTATAAGAATGATATAAAGATAATCAAATGTTGGAAATCCAACATGGAGAGTCCAAATGTTCATGTGACATCCAATGTTGATACGCCATCTAATGTTAATATACCATCCAATGCTACTATTTGATATGCCATTTAATATTGATATCACATCCTATGCTACTATTTGATATGTCGTCCAATGTTGATACGACATCTAATGTTACTATTTGATATGTCATCCAATGTTGATACGGACATCTAATGCTATTATTTGATTTGACATCCAATGTTGTAGAATCCAATGTTGATATGACATCCAATGTTGAGTCAAAAGAGATGAAATTTTATTTGACTAACCAATGTTGAGAATCCAATGCTATCCAAGTTATAAGAGCATGATATCTTTGTGTTTTATGCCCATCGCCTGACATATTTCATTATAATTTGAGTTTTCTAGATGAACTATCTTGGGCCAGCTCTTTGTCAATTTTCGATATCGAGACTTTCGATCGTTGCTTCCAAGAAGATGAGCAAGAATTGACTGGGATAGAGGAGGAGGAAGAGGAGGAAGTCTTAAAGAAACTATATGATCGACGTCTTCAAGAGAACATGACTACAAAATATAGAGGCTCGATTTCTGGACATGTGGTAATAAATCGTGGAAGAGAAGAATGTAACTCGCAACTTTGGTAAGATTATTTTTCTGAGAACACTATATATGAAGAAATTTTTTTTGCAGAAGGTTCAGATGTCGAAGGAATAAGTTCTTTCGAATTGTCAATAGAGTCAAAGAACATGACAATGTCTTTGTAGAAAAAGATGGTTTAGGTAAAGTAGGATTATTAACTTTATATGAGGTTACAACAACACATCACATGTTAGCTTATGGAACTTTGGCATATATTAATGATGAATATATTAGGATTGGTGAGTCAACCAGAATTCAATACTTGAAAAAGTTTTGTTGAGCAATCATAGAAGTGTTCAGAGAAGAATATCACGACGGCTTGTGTGATATTACATAATACGACCGTGGAAGATGAACACGATGAGGAACCAGATTTGTCGCTCACGATGAACCTTCTAGAACCGAATATATGAAGACCAACGTGGACAAACGGTTTTGAATATTCCTCGCTTGACATAAGAAGATTAAGGACAGAGTGACTCATTTTGAGCTTTGGAATAGGCTGGTTGAGCACTTATGGCAGATGCATGACAATGAATAAATGTATTTTCAGTAATGTAACTTATGCTTGTTATTGTAGGAACATGTGTTATGGCAATGAAGAAATGTATTTTTCAGTACATTTTTTAATTTTTTAATGGAACATGCGATATGGAAAATTAAGAAAATCCTTCAGCTCCTTCAAGAAGCTGGGGAAATCCTGACATATAATTCGAGTAGAAAAAATTGTATCCTTTTCTCTCTCCTCTTCCTCTCTGTCTCCAGTTTTGTGTTGGCTGAGAAAAAACTCCAAAAAAACAAATGGAAAAAAGCACAGAGACCCATATAAGTTTGCAGTGGAGAAAAAGGTGAAATCAAATTTCAACGGCCAGCATGGAGCTCCAACGGCTACTTTTGAGAAGTGGAGTGTCACGGCATTTCTTCTCTCTCCAAATTTGCAAGGGCCTTGTAACTTATCTGCAAATTTGCAGCTTTTTTGCAGTGATTAGAGGGCAAAAAACTGCAAATTTGCATACATTTCATTAAAAACTGTAAATTTGCAAATTTGTAGCGTTGGATTCTCAACATTGGTTTGTCAAATAAAATTTCATACTTTTGACCAACATTGGATGCTGTATCAAATATTAGCATTGGATGTCGTATCAACATGCCATATCAAATAGTAACATTCGATGCTATATCAACATCGGATGCCATATCAACAACGGATGCCATATCAAATAGTTGCATCGGATGCCATATCAACATCGGATGCTGTATAAAATAGTAGCATTGGATGGCATATCAATATTGGATACCGTATCAACATTGGATGCCATATGAATATTTGGACTCTCGACATTGGATTCCTAACATTAGATTCTATTTATACCATTTTTATAAATAGTAGCATTCTTACATAGTTTTGGACACAACTCTTCTCATCTTGTTAAGTTCATTTTTCTTCGCCAATGTCTGCTATTCGAGAAAAGGCCTTCAGCTAACAAGAGAATCAAGTCTTATGCGAGGCATGACTTCAAATCTCCCAAGATCCAGCCTTGGGTAGAAATCAAAAGAAAGATAAGTTGTGACAAAGAATCACAATATTATTCAATAAAAAGGTAGATGGAAAAATAACATACTTATCTCTGGAAAGTCGTATGGAATATATTAAGAAGGTTATAAACAAATTACGAGGTTGCATTTGACAAATCGAGTGACTGAATTCAAGCGGCTCTTTTGAATTAGATATAGTAAGTATCTAATTTCAAATTTACAGGTCATTTTCATTTTAACACTTTCTAACAAATTGATCCTTATTTTGTTTAAATTATTTTGGTTAGTTTACGGAAGCTATAACTATGTATGAAGAAATGGGCAGGGAAAAGAAAGGATTTCAACTTAATCATGTTTGGCTGATCGTCAAAGATGTCAAGAAGTGGGCGGAACCAAAAGTTGCATGTTCAATAGAGGGGTTCTCTTCATCAGATGCGAATTCGGAGAACATAATGGATGTTAACACATGGAATGAAGATTTTCTAACTATGTGTTGTGATCAGTCTCATATTAACATTTCAGCAAGTCGGCCTATTGGAAAGAAAGAAGAAGATGAAAAGAAGGCAATTAATGGAGTTTAGCTCTAGGGAGGAGATTATTTCTAATATAAAGGAAATAAATGAGAAACTTGAGGTTAGTAGGAAAAATGCAACAGATGATATCGATAAAACTTGAAAATGAAAAGAAAAATTAGAACCGCGAGTTAAACAATTAGAACAACGTGATCGTCAATTAGCTCTTGAGCGTGATATTGAGGATATGAAAATAATGAATATAGATTTAAGTAAGATTGTTGATCGAGGAGAATGTGCATACTATCAAAGGAAAGACAAGAAATTATTAACAGAAATGAATACACAAGTCATTCGAATGATCTGCAAAGATTTTCTCATCTTCTTGGAGGAGCATGAAGATTTTCTCAATTTGTAGGAAGATCTGGATGTGTAGGAGGAAACATGTATAGAGATCCGGTGGAAGATCATAAAGGAAGCGCAGTTACGACAATATTAACCTATCGGACTTGTAATTGATGGCTATTTTGTTTTACGACATGTTATTTATGTTTGTCTTTATTTTTTAGAATGTCATTTTAGAATGTAGTTTACTTGAGAGCGGATTAAACAGATCCCCATATGTTTCAATATTCCAATTTGCTTTTTTAACTTTAATTTCATAAATTATTATTTTAATATTAACATAAAAAATAATAAATATTAGGCTCATTTTAAAACTCTCAACGGGGCCTTTCTAATAGTAAGTTTCTTAAATTAAGATAATATTAATTATTATGCAATGTTTAATATATCAAATTATTAAAGATAAAATAGATTAGGAATATGGAGTGTTGGGTTGGAGCTACCTCCATTTCTAACACTCCATTTCAGGTATATTCTTGGAATATTCCAACCCAAACCTCCATAAATGGTGGGTTGGGTTGGAGATGCTCTAACTGAGTATTGCATTTAATTAAAATTTAATAATCTCATGGGAGTTGATATCCGAACAGACCTTTTTGTGAACTGACTGCTTAATTTTTGTAAAAAAAAGTACCAATATAGCCTTTTATATCCTTTTTTTTGCTCAGTTCACATCTCCATGCCTCTCTTTAATGCCTCGGTTTACATACCATCATCTTCTCACCCAACCAAATGATAACCTCAGTTCACATCTCCATGTCTCAACATCTCCATGCCTCAGTTCACATACCATCATCTGCTCATTCAAACAATTAACCAAAATTTCATCATCTTCTCAATCCCAACCAAAATTAGAGCAAATGGCGTTTTTGGAAGATTATGCACATGTTAATCTTAACAAGAGATTATGCTTACGCCCCTGCCCATTGACACACACTCCTCCCCATCCACCTCATCCACCACCTTCCCCCAGCCCAAGCCCCCTCCCACTCCGCCCCTCCCCAACTCCCCAGACCCCCTCCCCAGACCCTCCCCCTCCACGCCTCCCCAGCCCCTCCCCAGACCCTCCCCCCCCACGCCTCCCCAGCCCCAGCCCCCCTCCCCCCTCCAGTCTAATTAACTCCATTCCCACTGCCACTACCCCTCCGCCCACTCCTGCTCTCCAGCAATTGCTCTCCAGCAATTGGGTCTGTGCAATTAGTTCTATGTTTTAAAAGATAATTAGTGTATAATTAAGGTCTGTACTCAGTAAAAATTAAGTGAGGATGTGAAATCAGGTACCTGTGCTCAGCTAAGAATGTTTTGGGAAATCCGGTCAGAGTAAAAATTGTGATCTTCAAAAAAGTTTGGTCTAAATTGTGATTTTTAAAATTTTAAGCGGTCTGTGAACTGAGCAAACAGACCTGAGCAAAAAGGTCTGGATGCATAGTATTTCCCTTATCTCATTTTGCATATATGATATATGTAATAGTTTTGTAGTATATGTTTCTATTTGATGACGTATAGTAATAAAATTATTAGAAATATCCAATTGAACTCACTTAATAACTTTGAAGAAAAAGAAAAATCAAAGCTTTTACATAAGGAATTATTAAAACTACGTACCCAACGAAAGTATTATAAATATCCAATTGAACTGTAATTATAAAACTGATAGTTTGAATCATCATGCAATTTCCCAAAGAGGGAAATGCTTTTGAAGAAAATGAAAAATCAAAGCCCTTACACATGAAATTAAGCTTATTATATTTCATCCAAGGTTCAAGCTTATTATGTTTCGTCCAAGGTTCTTAAGCACATATGCATTTGAAAAAGGATATGAAAGTTATACAACAAAATCTGCATGAAAAATGAGGTAAACATAAATCTTTGTTCTTCTGTCAAGCTCTTTATAATCACAGTCTAATGGAAAATGCTTCATGGATAATTTTCAAAGATTTGCCTATTTCAAGAATTCGAGTATTAATCTTAGTTACTTCTGAACAGCAAAGAGATGCAACAAGCAAACTCTGTCCAAATACAAAAAATAATGCCTGACAAGATATGTGATTTTTTTGTCAAACTCCAAAGAAGAATTTTTTTTGATCATATAGATGGGAAAAATTATCCAGTTACTTTAGAGGAATCATCAACCTATAAAATTAAAGCAGCAGATGGAAAACCTCAAATCTTAAGACATGCAAATTTAGATAGAAATTTACTCTGCTTAACATCCTCTCTCCTCATTTTGATAACAAAAGAACCTTTAAAAAGTTAACAAAGTATAGTGACATGCTTTTACGATTTATTATAGGAAATGATCACTGTCTGTTGCAAACAAATAAAAGAATAAGCTATATTATAAACTTTTATCCTGAATAATGACACTATCCTTTGTATTATAATTTTCTTAATATAAGTTCCTCTACCGACTGAGTAGAGGGGGATATCGTCTTTTCTGACAGCGCTACAGCTTTTGTGATTCAGTTCTTCTTCTTCTCTCTCTCTCTCGCGTAATTTCACGAAGACAACTGCAATTGGCTTTTGTTGAAGGTTATATTGAGATGCTAATGTTCTTATTTATGTTAATTCTTATCGTCAGGTTACACTAAAGGTTCTCAACCTTGTTCAATCTGGGATTCTTGTCAAGATATGTCTAACAAAAATGAAGAGAAAACACAGGCTGCTGCTGACCGAATCAAAGCAGCTGCCTTGTCAGCTGCGAAGGGCCTTAGCCGGGCTCAAGCTGAGCGGGCAGCTACAGCTGCTGCACGAAATGTGAATGCCTATGGGCAGAAGGAGGAAGGACCCAGTCGATGGCAAGAGCGGAAGGAAGCCAAACGGCAGATGTATCTCATGAGTACAGAGAAAGCTGTGAAACTTGGTGAGAGGAAGGATATAAAGGGTTCTGTCCCGTCAACTAGTGGTCCATCTGCTCAGTGCCAGAAGTGTTTCCAGGCTGGTCACTGGACATATGAGTGTAAGAATGAACGGGTATACATGTCACGCCCCTCAAGGACCCAACAGCTCAAGAACCCAAAGCTGAAGATGACACTTTCAGTTTCATACGAACTAGACAATCCAGATACCAAGAAAAGGGAGAAGAGTGAACTTAGTCAGAAGAAAGAGAAGGGTGAAAAGAGTGGAGCAAAGGGTAAAAGCAAGAGGAAGCACCGGTCTGGTTCTGATTCTGAGAAGGACTCCAGTGAGGCATCTGTTTTTGAGACAGAAAGTGAGTCTGCAGTGACTGAATCAGATTCATCCTCGGACGAGAGCAGCTCAAGTTATAGTTCCTCGGATTCGGAGGAAAGGAAGAGGGGGAGGAGGAGAAAGAAGCAGAAGAGGAGAAGGCATCACAGGTACAGCTCATCATCTGATTCCTCGGAGTCTGAGTCTGAATCGGCTTCTGACAGCGAATCTGATGATAAAAGCAGCCGGAGGAAGAGCAGAAGGCACAGCCGTCGTCGCTAGGTGGATGTTGGAGAACAGATGTGTGGTTGCAACTATGGGATTTAACAGTCTATTATATATTATTGTGAGTTATATGACTTCATTTTGCCTTGCCTTTTATGAGGTGGGTTATTGACTGATATATGTCCTTTTACTATCCAGTTTGTATTCTGAACATTTTAAAAAATCTTTGTGTTATGAATGCTACAAGTTGTCAGATCTTATGTCGTAAGCGACTCTGTGCAGACTGTTGTTGGAAAATTACACTTGTGTGATATATTAGCAATAGGCTTGTCTTGCTGTAATTTGTATCAGTGTCCTGTTATTATCTCTAAATTAGATGTCTGAGTTGGAATACATTTTTGTACCGACTGTGAGGCTGCATGTTGACCATTGATAACTGCTCCTAACTTATTATGGTTTGCTTGTAGAATGTGATATAATGACTCCTGTAAATTTCAAAAGCATCATTATTTGTTAAGCACTGATTTCAGTAACACCTACAACTTAGATGACGCGCGCGCACAAACAAACGAACACACACACCCACCCACCCCCCCAACCGCGCAAATTAACAATGCAAGTGAAGACTTCCATTGGATGTGGAGTTGTCCTATGTTTGATATTTGATATTTTGTTGTTATTTGATTCTAGTTGGACAGATCAGGTAGTTCATATCTTTTTGGCTATGTAGTGTTTCTAGCATTTTTCTATTTAGGGTTTACCACACAATGCTATCATACCTTTTTGTTAACTTGCCAACCAGATTGAGGCAGCCATGATAAACAAGAAATTTGCTATGAATGGCTATGACCTTTGTTGTAGGGACATCCATGACAACATGCGCATGATGTTCTGACAGGAGGCAAATTCCCAGAAATATAAGTTACCCGTTTCTGACTTGTGTATGATGCGACACGGCTCCACAATAAGAGTGTATGTGCTACATACTAAACTCATTATATGGGTCGCAGATAGTAGGCTTTGCTTGTCTTCATCTTTTCCTTTTCATTTTCTTTTGCTTATAATTTGTGATATCTTTGTTTCTTTCTCCAGTTATCTTGAGAGCAGTAATATAATTTAACTGAAGAAATGCATGGGATCCGCTTTGATGCTTGCCGCAATTGCAATCGTCAGGTTGGACTTGCCTACCCTTTTTGTCAGTGTATTTCTCTGTTTATTGTTTTCTGCTTGGAAATCCTATTAGTTTCTTGAAGATAAAAAATTTTATAGATCAAACATTGGAATGTCTGCATTTTTCTAGCCATATCTGGAAATAGCAAACTGGAGAATGCATTCTCCCATCTGAAATAATAACTGTAGAATAGCCTACATATAAATATCAGTTTCATTCATTACTTATTTTTTGTCTCACTATACATTTTTAGTGAGGATTATATTTCGTTTTTCTCCCTTTTCCTATAGTAGTTGGTTAGTTAATTATGCATGGCCAAGTTCACAGTATTCATCTAGTGTTTCTTATTTCATTATATAAAAGGAGCCTAGTAGCTGCTGATTTTTGAAACATTGTGTAGAGACACATCCCATATTAGGCCTGAACACTAGCCCATTTGTTAGAGACCCAGCCCATAGTTGGACTCTAACACTAGTCTTGCTAAGGACCCATCCCATACGAGGTCCCTAACACTGGGCTCACACCCCAATTGTTAAGTATTAGCTAGCATCCAACCCAAAAACCAATTGGTAGGTGAAGATGCCCTCTAATACTTAAACATTTCATTTTTTGTTATAGTCTGATGCGGGACTAAGTAAGATCGTAACATACCACTACGCTTTGGACAACCGCTGTCTATGGTGGCCCACTCTGGGGTGCCTACTCTAAGTGGCTCACACTGGCTTTTTACCAGGTCGCCCCTTTTGCAAGGTGGGTTGAATCCATGTGTCCTGCTCTGATACCATTTATTAGAGACCCATCACTTACTAGGCTTCTAAAACTGGTTCATTTGTTAGAGACATCCCATACTTGGCCTCTAATACTAGTCTTGCTAAGGACACACCCCATGCTGGGCACCCCAATTGTTAAGTATTAGCTAGTATCCAACCCAAAAACCAATTGGCATTAGGTGGAGAGGCCCTCTAAACTTAAACATTTCATTTCTTTTGTTCTTGTCCGATATGGGACAAAGTGCGATCGTAACACATTGCAATGACCAACCATGCAACAATGGTGCTTAAACATGTTGGGAGTAATACAAGTTGCTTTTTCTTCATGATTTTGTTGGTGTGTGTGAATAATTGAAGAAGGTTACTTACCAGATAGAAGTAAATGATTTAAGAAACTTTACTGGTTATATTTATGTTACTGATTCTATTTGCAATCACTTAAGTTCTTCTCAAGTTGGAGTGCAGATCAAACTTTCAGATTAAGCCCAACGGAGATGCTAGCTGTCTTTAGGTTATAGCTGAATGTTCAGAACTTTCCACCTAAAAGATGTGGATGTTTTCTTTCCTTCAAAATCAGGGGATTATCATTATGTAGGAAGGCATATAAACCTGTATCATTTTCAAGTTTTGGACCAAATTGTTGGGAATCTAATTGGGACAGACTGGTGGCTTGGAGCTTATATTAGTAGCATAAAAAATGATATTGGGTGCTGATTTTCCACAAGGAAAGCAGTTCACATTTTTCTGGTCAGATTATACCTTTTTTAATTTTCACCAATTTTGGTATTACATTTGTATCGAACATGCTATGTTATATTGACATACTGAACTGTCAATATATTTTAGGCGGCAACAATGTTTGTATCTACTTCTATAACCCATAAATGCCTTTTATTCATTTTGCTTGGAAAATGACCTGGTTAAGACATTAATACAACATATACAATAGAGCGATCTTTATCGTTAATAAGTAGCAATAGTTTTTCCTTTAATTCTGGTAATAAACGGTGCGTCATATTGATTGTGTCTATTATAGGTCAAGATCTTGGATCTCTATGGTCCTTTAGCAGTTAATTAGATTGTTTCTCTGGCCCAGATCCTTTTATATCCCTCTTTTACTTGCATTTAGTTGAAGTTGGGCTGTTGAATAGGAGAATATGCATTTCCATATCATCATGGTTTACTCATGGTTTCTACCAAAACAAAATCATGGATTGAAGGTTATATGCTGTGCGTGAGCACAATATATATGAGGAAATACTGTTATAACTACATCAGTTGGAAGGGATGATCTGTACCATACTGAATCAACTGGTGCGTCGTTCCATATGTGGTAGGGTTTTGCTCTTCATAATTTATACGTCAGTTCTTTCCCTTAATTCTCCCTTGTTGTAGAAATCAAATAAAGGCTTTAACAAAAGAAAATCCTTGTAAGGGACGCAAGCCAGTGAAAGATATCGGTCTTTTTTTCTTTTGGCAGCTTCACAAAAAAGGATGAAAGATGTATATGAAAGAGATTAATGGCCTATGAGGAAATTTTCGACATGTGGCGGTTGAAAGGTCCACTCTCATTCCACTTTAAGATGATCAGTTCCTTTTACTATGTTGATTGCTATGCCCTAAAACGTCGGCATGACTTTGCCCATGGAGCTAGTGTTGAAATTTGTTCTGTTATTTAAAAGATAATCACTTGATGCTATGAAAAATAATATGCAGATCAAAATATTTTAAACATATGTCTAACTTCACAAATTTTGCCAATCAGAACAGCAACGAAGTGGGAATTGAACTGTTCAGCTGCAATAGATGGACGTTTCCTCGTATGCATAGCTATTATTAATCTCATGATGTTGTAAACACTATGTCTGTTAAATCTCTTATTACGAAAACTGACATGTCTAAATAGCTTATATTTGAAACTTGGAAGCCCTGTTTGATAGAAGAGGATCTTTGAGGAGTATTATGAAATAATTCTGTTTCTTTTTTCTTGTTTATTACTACTACTACTATTATTTATAACCGTCCATGATCTACCATGCTGTACACTGCTTCAAGTAATTATATTGCGTATAGAATCCATCCCATTTCCTTGCTGCACATGCTGTAGGAAGGATTCTGTCTCTGGCAATATTTTTAGCCATCCTCCATATAAGGGTTTCTGAAGAATTCCTCCATATGGCCTAAAACTTCAATATTTGCAATAGCAAAATCAGCACCTTGTTTTTTGTACCGACAAGAGCTTTTATTCTGTGATGAAGACACCTATGTCTCCTCTTTGACGTGCTAGGAGCTCTCGCCGGGCTGGAAGAGCTTCGGGCCTTGAGGCGATGACCTTGAGTGACGACCTTGAGGGACGACCTACGGTGATGACCTTGAGTGACGAGCTACAGGAGTCGGGCGACCTTCGGTCCTTGAGGTGATGACCTTGAGTGATGAGCAACGGGAGCCGGGCGACCTTCGGGCCTTGAGCAGGCAGTGGGCAAGCCGAGCTATCGATCTTCCGGCGACCTTCAGAAGAGCTCCAGGAGACATGTCTTCAGCTCCTTGCGCTACGAACAGCTCGTCAGGGAGGGTCGGACTGGGGTCCGACCTAATCCTATCCGATGCTCAAATCAGCGTGAGGACTTCAGAAATGGCTCAAAGGGACGAGGCCGATCTACAAGGAGATCGGGCTTGGGTGGAAGGAATTTACCTATAAGACCTACCAGCCTCCCCTCTCCAGGGATGGATAGTGAAGAATGTCGGATGGTTGCCGTCCAATCAGTTGCCACTTCCGCTTAGCTGGAGCCAGCTGGAGCTTAGCTGGAGCATTAATGGGGGACTTGATGGGTTCCTGTCAGTTCGTCGTTTAACCTCGAGCATTAATGACGGTCAGAGATATTTATGGGCTAGGCCCTGTCAGAGACATTTAAGGTTGGTTGCCTGCGGGAGACCTTTGCTAGGAGACATCTAAGGTTGGTCGCCTGCGGGAGACCTTCGTCAGGAGACATCTAAGGTAGGTTGCATGCGGGAGACCTTCGCCAGGGGAGACCTTCGCCGATCTTCGTCTGAGGCCGACATTCATCGATACACAAGCTAGGCAGCCGAAAGTATCGCAACACATTGAAAAAAATAACGGTAATCATGAGCCATTTTAATCCTAATAATCTTTTTTTCTTGATGATAAGTTGCTAAGAGGAACATGCTCTTGGTATTATTCATCGCACAAAATATAAACTTAAACGTTATATAACAGAATATACAAACATATAGCGATTCCGTTCACATGCAGGGGATATTATTTTGTGTGTTCAGCTTGCAATATCCACAAGTTCCTGGTCCACGGACCTCATCCTTCGTGGTTCAGTTTCCCGTTGCCTCATTGCAGCCCACCAAATCTCCACAACAGAGACGATGAAGGATGCCGTGGTTCTCTTCCCCAGCCTCGGCATTGGCAACCTCACCCCGATGGTGGAGCTTGCCAAGCTCTTAACCCGCCACCATCTCTCCGCAACCATCGTCCTCGTTGAATCCCCTTTCCCCACGCCACCCACCACCGAGTCATTCATCGCTCGCGTGTGCTCCGCCCACCCTCTCATCTCGTTCCACCGCCTTCCGAAGCCCGAAATCCCTCCCCCCTCTTCGTCATCCTCAAGCATGATGACACGCATCTTTGAGTTCTTCCGTCAATCCAATCCCTTGCTTTTGGAGTTCCTACAAACCCTTTCACAAACCTCCAACGTACGCGCTCTGGTCCTCGGCCTGTTCTGCACCACCGCGCTCGACGTCGCCGACGAGCTCCGCTTGCCTACCTACTTCTTCTTCGCTGGCGCTGCATCCAGCCTGGCGGCCTACCTCTATACCCCGACCCTGCAATCTCGGTTGAAGTCCGACTTTAAAGATATCGGGGACGAACCGCTGCAGATCCCTGGCCTCCCCCCGATCCCTGCATCGCACATGCCGGACCAGCTGCAAGACAGCGGCAGCGAGGTGAACAGGGTTATGATCTTCCACTTCGAACGCCTCCCAAAAGGGGACGGGATCGTCGTCAACTCGTTCGAAGAGTTGGAGCCGAGAGCGGTTCAGGCTCTCGTTGATGGGGTCTGCGTCCCGGGCCAAGAAACGCCTCCGGTTTACTGCGTCGGTCCGTTGATTACCGAAACGGGCCAAGGAGAGGAGAAGCACGAGTGTTTGAAGTGGCTCGACTGCCAGCCGAACGGAAGCGTGGTGTTTGTGTGCTTCGGGAGCTTTGGCTCGCTGTCAGCACGTCAGGTCAGGGAGATTGCAGTTGGGTTGGAGAGATCTGGGCAGAGATTTCTATGGGTGGTGCGAAGCCCGCCCAGCGATGACCCTGCGAAGCGGTTCGAGCCCAGGCCGGAGCCCGACTTGGGCGTGCTGCTGCCGGAGGGCTTCCTGGAGAGGACGGAGGGGAGGGGGATGGTGGTGAAGTCGTGGGCCCCGCAGGCGGCGGCGCTGGGTCACGGGTCGGTGGGCGGGTTCGTGAGTCATTCTGGGTGGAACTCGATTCTGGAGGCGGTGACCGCAGGGGTGCCGATAGTTTCGTGGCCGCTGTACGCGGAGCAGAAGATGAACAAGGTGTTGTTGGTGGAGGAGGCGAAGCTGGCGGTGGCGGTGGAGGGGTACGATAAGGAGTTGGTGAACGCTGAAGAGGTGGAGGCGAAGGTGAGATGGCTGATGGAGTCGGAGGGCGGGAGAGAGCTGAGGGATCGAGCTGCGGCGATGAAGGAAAGAGCGGTGGCGGCACGGAAAGATGGAGGATCGTCGGAGAAGGCGTGGAAGGACTTGATGGATGTGCTGCAGATAAGTAAATAAGCTCGGTAAGCGATCATTCCTAAATGTGCTGTATGGATAAATGTTATTGTATCATTCAATATATATATGTTCATGTATTTGCATGTACTTAGAAAGTTATGATGCAATTAATTATACATGTAGAATTGTCCATCTACGCCTATAAATACCCATGGCCTATATCATTTGTAATCACTTATAAAAAAAACTGAAACAAGATATTCAATCAAACGAGACTATTTTAAGCTGTAGCAAAAGTAAATTAAATTCATAAAAATTCCTAAAGCAAATCTCCCAAAGTCCCAACAAATTTGGTATCAGAGCCTGGTTTCTAATCATCCTCCTTTCAACATCATCACCCTTTTGCCACTAAATATATCTTACCCATCTTAATGGCAACTATGTTTACATACTCACCAAATCAAGTCACCCTCTTATGAGGTTGCACAGTGCTTTGAGTTGGACCATTAGAAGATCGTTAGCTTAATTTTAAAGCCAGTAACCATACGCCTTGTATCGTATGGTACTATTATGCAAGTGTGGTATCCATATTAGATGGGTGTCAATAACACTGTCCTTGATGGTAATCGATTGGAAGCTATTTGTATATGTCAATCTCGAGGGTTCATTGACTGCTAAGCCCAATTATGTCTGTAAACTAAAACACTCCATCTATGGACTTAAACAAGGCCCTCGAGCTTCGTACACACTGTTGTGATTCTCACTGATCACTAAAGACTTACTGATTACAGTAAAACAGTAAAAAATACTGATCACGGTAAAACAGTAAAAACTGGAGAGTAAAAAAAAAGGTTTCTCTATTTCTCACCAGAAAATAAATTACACACTAGGGTAAACACAAAAAAAAACTCACTACAATTTTACCTCTCTGGGGTAACTTCACTCTCTGGGGTAATTTCCTCTCACCGGAGAAATCCCTCACTCTTACACCTCTCTGGGTTTCCTTCTCTCTTTCTCTTGAAGAAGAGAACTTATGATTTGGGATGCTTTGATCCTCTCCTCATACCTCCCCTTTTATAAGCATGCAAGGGGGATGGATAGATGCAACTACCACAAGCATGAGGGAGGAGGGGGTAGATGCAACTACCCCCGTTTGACTATGGGATAGGCTGCTGGAACCATCAATTCTCCCCCTCCAGCAGCATCCGAATTGATTGTCATTTAACAACCATCCCGGCTATGTCTCTGCACAGCTCCAGCTTCTCCAGTGTCACCACCTTCGTGAACATATCTGCTGGATTTTTCTTCATATGGATCTTCACTAGTCTCAACAGCTGTTGATCCATCACCTCCCGTATCCAATGATACCGAATGTCAATGTTCTTTGTCCGAGCATGATACATCGTATTCTTGCTCAGATCTAAAGCACTTTGACTATCACAATGTACCATGTACATTTTCTGCTTGATCCCTAATTCTTGGAGAAATCGTTTTAACCACAACATTTTCTTACCAGCTTCTGTAATTGCAAGATACTCCGCTTCTGTTGTGGATAGCGCAACGCACTTCTGCAATCTTGATTGCTAGGACACAGCTCCCCCTGCAAAAGTGTAAACAAATCCTGATGTAGATTTTTTACTATCAAGATCTCCAGCCATATCTGAATATGTATAGCGCTCCAAGATTAGATCAGCTTCTCCGTAGCAAAGACATGCCTTTGAAGTACCCTTCAGGTATCGAAGAATCCATTTGACTGCCTCCCAATGTTCTTTTTCTGGATTAGAAAGGAATCGGCTCACCATTCCCACCGCCTGAGCAATGTCAGGACGTGTACACACCATTGCATACATCAAACTCCCAACTGCTGAAGAATAAGGTATCGATGACATCTCCTCAGTCTCTTTCTTGGATGAATGGCTTGACCTCCTGCTCAACTTGAAGTGGTTGGCCAATGGAATGCTAACTGGTTTGGCATGATCCATCTTGAATCTCTTGATCACGCGTTCAACGTACTTCTCCTGAGATAGCCATAGCTTGTTGTGTTTCCTATCTCGGACTATCTGCATTCCCACAATTTGTTGAGCCGGACCTAAATCTTTCATATCAAAAGACTTAGAGAGTTCCTTTTTCAGCTGGCCGATTTTTGTTGCATCTTGTCTAACGATCAACATATCGTCAACATATAAAAGCAATGCAACGAAGTTACCATCTGAAAACTGCTGTGTATAAACAGATTGGTCTGCAGCGGTCCTTTTGTAGCCTTGACTCATCATGAATGAGTCAAACTTCATGTTCCACTGTCGTGGTGCTTGCTTGAGGCCGTACAGACTCTTCTTCAGCTTACAGACGAGGTTTTCTTTGCCTGAAACCTCGAAACCTTCTGGCTGCTCCATGTAGATTTCTTCATGTAGATCACCATGAAGAAATGCCATCTTGACATCCATCTGCTCAAGCTCTAAATTCAACCTGGCTACCAATCCGAGAATGACGCGGATTGAAGCCATCTTTACAACATGTGAAAAAATCTCGTCAAAGTCAATACCTTTCTTCTGAAGGAATCCTTTGACCACCATCCGAGCTTTGTGTTTCACCATCTTTCCGTTGCCATCTTTCTTGAGCTTGAACACCCACTTGTTCTTCAGCGCCTTCTTTCCTTGTGGAAGCTTGACCAACTCATAAGTAGAATTCTTTTATAGAGATTCCATCTCATCGTGCATAACTTGCAACCAACTTTCTTTGTTCTTGTGAGATATCTCTTCATGGAAACTCTCTGGCTGCCCCTCTTCAGAAAGTAGAAGATACTCAGCTTCTGAATATCTGGTTGATGGAATCCGGCCTCGTTCAGATCTTCGTGCTTGTGAGTTGTTGACTTCAGGAGGCGTACCATCAGCTGCCTGCGGTGATGGTGGTGCAGTAGCTGCTGGAGAGGGTTGTGGCTCCCCCTGTTCAGCATCCGCCTCTTCTTCCACGTCTTGTTCAACAGCCTCCTCCTTTTATGGTATTTCTTCATGCACCTCTTCGTATTTCAATGGTGCTGGGTGTAGGATCCTGTCAAAACAACGACATTAGGATCGAATAATAACATAGACTTACGCTTGCGTACGCTGCACCGTAGTCTCTGAACTTCACCCTCGGATTCGCCACAACGGTCGGTACTTCGTCACGGAGGATCGAAGCAGCGTTTCACCGTCTAAATCTCTATTTAGAAGAGGATTTTAATGGAAGGGAGAAGAAGAACATAAGATGCCTTTTGCAAACTTATGGCATGAAAAGTGTAGTATGAATGCCTTACCCTTGGGTCCTATTTATAGGCTTTAGGGGTAGTTATTGTAGGAAATAACTAAATATAAGCTTATTAGCTGATCGCGCCCCGGCGTACACGTCCCGAGGCGACGGTTGTAGTTTTACCGCAAGCGCACGGTATAGCGGCGAGCGGGTATCGAACACAGGGAGGACGAATGACCGTGCTTGCTCCTAATCAACCTGGCTATTCAGAGTGATAATTGCCTTGGGTGATCCTGTCACAATCGTCAGACAAAAGTGCAAAATATCAAATCAAATAGAGAACGCCTAGGGAATGGGGAATCCCCACTACTCACCGTATTTCACAATTGTGGTTCGCCGGTATCGAAATCGCTAGGATGAGAATTCGGATTGAACTAGTTGCAACTAAATGTGGAACCAGGCTCACGCTCTAGCGCTGTTGCCGGTCTATAGCTATCCTAGGTTTGGGTCCAATCTCTTGCAAACCCTAGCCTAGGGAAGCTAGCATTAGGATCAACATCATCGTCCAATTGCGCACCGAGCCCAATCTCTTGCAAACTCGGTCCACAATCTAGATTAGGATAGTTCCTACCCGTCCAATCTCTTGCAAACGGGTATCGGCGCGGAATTGCAACCGGAGATCCTAGCATCGGTCCAATTTCTTGCAAACCGATACTTCGAAAATCCGACTCCAACCCAATTCGGATTTCTAGGGCTTCCTATCGAATTGGGATCCAATCTCTTGCAAATCCCTATTGACGTGAATACCTAGCTATCCGTAGTAATTCGATCCCAATCTAATCCCTAATAACAATCCTGGCTCAATTCCTACCAATTCAACACAAATACGAAATTGGGCTCGTAGGGTTCATCCCCACGCCCCAAGACGTGGAGACTACTCACTAATCATAGCAATAGCACAATAATTGGCAAAGAAATAGACAATGGAATTCATCACAACAATGATATAAACAATAAAAATAGAGTTTTTGTGGAAGAGAAGTGCAAACCAATGTAGATCTTCAATCAACCCAACAAAAATCCAAGTTTTTCTCTTCACAAATCACAATTAATAAAGCTAAAAAGTAGACTCAAAAAGCTGCAAAAAATCTGAGAGGTGGCTCCCAAAACTAGGGTAAAAACAGAGCTTAAATAGCCCCAAAAATCGTCTAAAAATCCTGACCAAAACGCCCCTGCACAGCCTGTTTTCCGCAAATTTCGCTACAGGCAGCGCATCGCACTCGGCCGAGTGACAAAAGTCGCTCGGCCGAGTGAAAACCCTGTCAATTTTTCAGTAAGTCGGGGACTTCAGGGGTCTTCAGTTCGGGGGTGGCTCGGCCGAGTGAGTTGTCGTCACTCGGCCGATGGCTTCACTTCACTCGGGCGGACGGGATTTGTCACTCGGCCGAGTGGGTCTTCTGAAGCTCAGATGGCCGAAAAACAGTAACTTCGGTCTTTTTGAGGGCCTTCGTCTGGGCGCCACTCGGGCGGACGTGGTATCGTCACTCGGCCGATGTGGTCTCCGTCGCTCGGCCGAGTACACATGGAAGTCGTGTCTGAACGGGTCGGCCGAGCAGTGTCTCGCTGGTCGGCCGAGTGGCTCCTCCACTCGGCCGAGTGGGACACAAAAAATGCCCAAACTGGTCGTTTTGGCCTCCTCGTCGCTCCGGCGACGTCCATTCTTCTTCCGCTCCTCTCCAACAGCAAAATACCCCTCGGGGAGGTCGTCGGTGGCCGTCTAGATTACACGCATCTCGAGATCACTCCTAATCGCGCCAAATCACCTGAAATGCGACAAAAACAACAAATCGTGAAAAGCATCGCAATATCGTCGATATATCGTGAAAAACATGATTTGGGCGATCAAAATGGCATGCAAACATGCGGGAAAAGGGTGTAAAATAAGGAGTGATCAAAATCCCCCAAGCTTGCCTCTTACTCGTCCTCGAGGAAGATAAGTAAAAAGCGAACCCGGTGGATTCGGAAAACGAAAACGGCGAAAAACGAAAAAAAATGAAAAACGAAGAAGAATGAAAACCAAACGAAAATAAAGAAAGAAAGAAAGAAGAGGTAGGATACTAGATCATTTTCTCAGGACGTGGGTTTCACCTACTCTTATAGCATGCACCGAGTGAGAAATACATGTCAAAGAATCTCATTTTGATATCATAGTAGAATAGTGCAAGTAGAAAATAGAAAACCCACGAACAACGGTATAATCATGAAAAACGGAATGATTTTAAAATTAACATCGCCTGAATCATCTAAAGCGGTATACAAGTCTCAGATCACACACTTTTCAATTGAACGCTTTCTATCTGGAGTATAAGAGTATCACATCATAGAATAGAGAGAATAGAAAAGTATGGGTTTCATGAAATGAATGCTAGGCTTAGATTTCTGGATTTCGTAAAGCTAGAAACAATCTCACCGAGTATAGAATATTACTTAGCCTAGGTTGTCGTGCAATGTCAAGTAGTCGCTCTCTCACACATCAATGGATCTCCTCCCCCAAGCTTATCTATAAGCGTGGTGGCACAAAAATATTTACATCCCCATTTTTATATAGCTCCAAAGGCAAAGAAGAGAAAGAAGAAAGAAAATAAGCGAGATGGGATCTTTTATTGAGGATTTTTTCCTCTTTTCTCTCTTTTCCCCCTTTTTTTTCTTTTTTCTTTTTTTTTCTTTTTTTCTTTTTTTTTGCATATATACAATGATCCCAATTCAAAGAGAGATAACGATATACGAGAATGTTCTTCTCTCTTTTATTATATTTTTTGGAATAAGAGATTTGGAGCTAGGAATTAATAGCGGGGAAATGCCATAAAATAGAATCACTAAGGGGGGATTCACCAATGATTTTAAAAGTAGAGAAATGATGTTCAAGATTTGTGGAGAAAGAAATAAATATAACTCTCGGCTCACTCTATAAGACATGCACGACAACTTCAGCAGGGTAATCTAATCTACTCAGTTTCGATCACAAAAAAGCTAACTAATCCAGATATATCATAGCTAACCATCATTCAATCATCCGGAAGTGAAGTGTACAATTCATGCATATAGAAGTGATAAAGGAAAAGAAGTCAGTACTCCAGATATAGGCATTCAATGCGTGAATCTTGGTGTGTTTTCTGTGATAGCATACATATGAATATTCAGGCTCAGCCAATAATAAAATTTCATCCATTTTCATGAGGAAAAAGTGTGGGCTCCTATTTCTAAATGCAAGCGAGTCATAGCATATGATATCAGAAGTGAAATCTAAGACACGACAAATATAGCATGCATATAGAATAAGCTAACTCCACGTAGACATCATCACAGAAAATTCATCTCTAGCATGAGATGAAAAAAAAGGAAGAAGTAAAGATAAAAGGAAAATAGAACTATGCAATGCGGCACACAGGAAAGTAAGGAAAACGTGATGCATGGCAAAACAAAAGGAAAATAACGAAAAATGAGTGCAAAAGTGAAAAGCGGTGTGAAAAACTGAAAATAAAGGTGGCAAATCGAAAAAAGGACGTGAGAGCTCACTCCCCCAAGCTAAACGGCACAGTGTCCTCAATGTGCAAAGTGTGGCACACAGAGAGACAATTAACGTGAGGGGCAAGTGAGGGTGCATGCATGAGGGGAAGGAAGGGAAAAAAATAAAAAAAATAATAAAAGGAAAAATAAAGAAGTGAAAATATGATGCGGGTATGATGCATGCACAAACAGGAGTGATATGAAAATACGGCACCAAAAACGCTCCCTCTCTCCCAAAAAGATATATATAGATGTTATCAAAATGAGAAACCCTAGTAGATATGATATGATGTGCACAAAAAGATATGATCAAAAATATAATCCCAAAATAAGTGAGAGGAGGGGGGGGGGGGGTGGACAAAAAAAACATCAGGACCCAGCAGAGACGGGCAGCACAACGTCAGGAATGGATAAAGGCATCAAGAGTGCCTAAGAAGGCGGTGCCGCGCCGTCTCCGTCCTGAGGCGGAGGGGGTGGTGGTGGTGGTGTAGGCTGCTGAGCTGGGGTGGGCGTGGGAGTGGAAGCAGGTCGAGCGTGTGTGGGAGTGTGTGTGGGAACGGTGGAGGAGAGTCCTCCAACTCGTGGGAGGGGCCGGCATCATCCGACCGCTTCCGCTTGGCGGAAGCTCTCTTCGACCGCGGCCGTGTCCGGGGCGGCATATCTGCCCCGAGCGCGCGCCGAAAAAGTGAAAAGTGCGGCGTGTGCACAAAGAGTGGAAAGAGTTTACCCAAACACGCCGCGAGTGCTAAGTAGTGGAAGCGTGCGAAGTCCGCGCCTCCACGAAGTCCTGAGCAGCCCGTAGGAGCTCCCCTGGTCTCCCCTAAGCTCCAATAAGCAGCCTGCGCGTGAAAAAGCGATATCAGCGAGTAATAATCAAAATGTATGGAGCAATAGGGGTGCAATGGATAGATATAGGAATTGATTTGGGTTAGGGGGGCGTTTAGCACATGGATCCTCAAAAAATACACGAGGAGAGGAGAAAACGGTGAAAATAAGCGAACCGGAGGTGATCGGAGGCGGGGCTGCCGGCGGCGACTCGGGCGGGGTCCGGCGATGGGCGGCCGGCGACGGCAGGCCGAGCGGCGGCGCGCGCGGGCGAGTGGCTGAGCGGCGAGGCGAGATCGGGCGAGGGAGAGCTGAGGGGGCGCGGGCGAAGGGGTTTTTTTTCGTTTTCGAAAACTGCGCCCCCCCTCGGCTTTATATTAAAAAAAGTTACGACTCGGCCGAGTGACTTTACTCACTCGGCCGAGCGAGGCAAATAAAAATTTCTCCCCGATGTCGCTTCGGCCGAGTGGCTTTGCCAGCCTCGGCCGAGTGGAGTAAGTCCATTCGGCCGAGTGACTCAAGCTACTCGGCATGACTCGCCCTAGGAGGGTATCCGATTTACTCGGCCGAGTGAATATATATACTCGGCCGAGTGGCAGTTCTTATGAAATGAGGAAAATAGACAGAGAGTTGGGTACAGCAGACTTCCCTCGTTCGTGAGCGGCTCGGCCGGACGAACTTCTGGACTCGGCCGAGTGACTAGTATACTCGGCCGAGTGAGCCTTAATTTCTGCTGTTTATCTTCGTTTGGGCTCTAAACTCCGTCTTTCTTCCTCCAGTCGATTTCATGCTCCTCCTAGGCGTCTAACGCCTTCTTTGGGCGCTCCTCGTCGCCTCATTCATCTTCCTCATGATGGGTCTACCTATCTCCTCTCCTGTCAAGAAAAATAGGACCCGTTATCACAAAATTTTGGCGATCGACTCAAAACACTAAAAATTTCTAAAACGAAAATAAAGAAAAAACGAAAATAAAGCAAAAACCGTCGGGTTGCCTCCCGACAAGCGCTCGTTTTAGGTCGTGAGCTCGACCCCCTATAATTTTCAATCAATGCGGGATGTTTGGTGCATATGAGATGCACCCGTCAAACTTTCCGGGGAGCGCGCTTGGATTCGGACGTGGCGGCGAAGCGTTCTCCCGCGGTGGTCTCCTATCTCGAATAGTGTTGGGGGGAGGCTCCCCCAAGCTAGCATTTGCCCCGGTCAACGGCTTAGCCGGCGATGCCGATTTCCGTACCGGCGGAGCTTTCTTTGGAGACTTTGATTTCGAGAGCTTGCAGAGCTCTCGAATCCTTGCGACATCAGCGTCGCCTTCATCTTCATCAGCGGAGAAGTCGGGGGAATCATCATTATTGTCCTCATGGCCTAAATCCGGGCTTCCATCCAATTCTTCATCAAAAAGGGCACCAATTGAGTGAGGAATCGCCTCCTCTATCACCTCATCAAGGAGGTCCATATAATCGAGCTCCTCATGGTAAGGCATGTGCTTCATTGCCTTGGGAATGTGGAGTTCCACCTCGATGTTTCCGACGTTTAAGGTTAAGGTACCTTCGCGCACGTCGACGATGACTCCGGCGGTGGCGAGGAATGGGCGCCCAAGTATCAATGAGGTGTCTCCCTCCTCCTTAATGTCCATGATGACGAAGTCACATGGCAAGCATATTCCACCCGGGACTTGAAGTGGGATGTCTTCGGCAATCCCCACCGGCCTTGTTATCCGTCCATCGGCTAATTGAATGCGCATGTCGGTGGGTTTCAACTTTGTCCCGGTGTTAAGCTTTAAGAACATGGAGAGGGGCATGAGACTCACACTGGCCCCAAGATCGACCAACGCCTTTTGAAGAGGCACGCCGCCCAACGTGCAAGGAATCCGAAAACTCCCCGGATCTTTAAATTTTGCCGGCTCCTTTTCTCTCTTGGTGAACCAAGAGCCCTCCTCGGCTAGCATGATCTTTTCCTTCCTCTTTCTCCCCGAAATCAAGTCCTTCAAGAATTTGGCATATGTGGGGATCTCGATGATGGCGTCAAGGAAGGGAATATTTAGGCTAACTCCTCTTAGATACTCGAGGAATTTCGCTAGCCTTTTCTCCATTTTCGCTTTCGCTAGTCTTTGGGGGAATGGGACCGGTGGCATGAAGCGCCTCTCCTCAATTAATAGCTTCTCCCTAGATTTCTCCTTGTCTTGTGGCTCCTTCTCCTCTTCAATCTCGATTATCGGTTCAACCGGCTCCAAACTTTCCTCCACGGCCTCCTCAATAGGAATCATGGCGGGGGTGGTGTCCTTCCCGCCTCTAGTAGTGACGGCAACTACGGCGTTGATGTGGCCCGTGTTGCCCCGTGGGTTTTGCTCCGGTTGCGCCGGCAATCTTTGAGTGTTCCGGTTGAGCAACGCTAATTGCTCCGATATTTGAGCCACTACGGTATTGAGAGATTCTTGCCCCGCCTTCAAAGTAGCATTCACCTTATTCTGCTCGACCATGAACGCTTCCACTCTAGTTTCGAAATCGGATCGTTGTGGAGCTTGTGGAGGGTTTTGGTTTTGATTCCTCCACCCTTGATTGTATCCGGGAGGCCTATAAGGTGGGACTTGTTGCTTTGGTTGGAAGTTTTGTTGTGTAGGTCCCCTCGGCGGATAGTATTGTTGTTGGGGTGGTGGCGGTCGAGCTTGATTAGGCGGTTGTTGTGGCGGGTTCAAAGCTCCTTCATTGTTGGCGTAGGAGAATCCCGGGTGATTTCTTGCGGCCGGATTGGACCAATAACCTTGGTTCCCCGCAACATATTGCACTTGCTCCAAGGATCCTTCTCCTTGCTCTCCTCCCGAATACATGGCTTGAGGTTGGTCTTGCCAATCACTCATTTGGCTTGCCGGCGTGGAGGTGGAAGGGCTTCCTTGGGGCTCCGTGATGAATTTCTCCAATCTCTCCACCACCTTGTGGAGAGAATCAAATTTGCTAGTAAGCTCCGCTACGGCCTTTGCCTCGTAGATGCTAGTCGGCTTTAAGGAGGACGTAGAGTGTCCTCGCTCATCGCCCCATTGTTGGTTATTAGAGGCCATCTCCTCAATTAGGGCCGTAGCTTCCTCGGGAGTCTTTGACAAGATTGCACCATTCGCCGCGGCATCAATAATTTGTTTGGTCCCCGGTTGGAGACCGTTGTAGAAGCTATGCACTAACTCCCAATCTTCTATACTGTGGTGCGGGCACTGGTGCTGCAAATCCTTAAATCGCTCCCAAGCTTCATAGAGCGTCTCGTGTGGTCCTTGCTTGAAGGACATGAGAGCGCTCCGGATCTTCACCGTCTTGGATGGTGGATAGAATTTATCAATGAATGCATCCGCCAACCCGTCCCAAGAGGTGAAAACTCCGTCAGCTTGCGTCCTCAGCCAATAGAGTGCTTTGTCCTTTAGCGTGAAGGGGAAGAGGCGCAGTCTGATGGCATCAATCGGGACCCCCGGCATTTGGAAAGTGGCGCACTTCGACAAGAATGATTGGATGTGGTAGTGGGGGTTCTCGTGAGCGTTCCCATGAAAGGGGTCTTGTTGCATCAAAACCACCAATCCCGTCTTTAGCTCGAAGTTCTTGTCGGCCGCCAACTCCGGCACGGCGATGGATGACGTAGTAGAAGAGGTTTTAGGCCGAAGCCTATCGCGAATAGAAATTATTCTCGCCATTCTCTCCGCCAATTCTTCGGGAGTTTTCCGGTTGGTCATAAACCCCCCTTCCGGATATTGTCTCCTTTCCGCTCTGAGTCTCCGCGCGGTACGTTCGATCTCGGGATCGAATAATAGGGCTTCGGGGTCCGCCGTAGATCTCGTGTACATGCACAGTGAAAACAGAGTTTCAAAGAGATGATTAGTACCGTGGAAGGGTTAGGTAAAAATAGCAAAGGAAATAATAATGGTAAAAGAAATAAAATAAAAAGAAAATAAAAGAAAGAAATAGCTAGGTGAAAAAGAATCAAACGCAATCGCCTCCCCGGCAACGGCGCCAAAAACTTGATCGCGCCCCGGCGTACACGTCCCGAGGCGACGGTTGTAGTTTTACCGCAAGCGCACGGTATAGCGGCGAGCGGGTATCGAACACAGGGAGGACGAATGACCGTGCTTGCTCCTAATCAACCTGGCTATTCAGAGGGATAATTGCCTTGGGCGATCCTGTCACAATCGTCAGACAAAAGTGCAAAATATCAAATCAAATAGAGAACGCCTAGGGAATGGGGAATCCCCACTACTCACCGTATTTCACAATTGTGGTTCGCCGGTATCGAAATCGCTAGGATGAGAATTCGGATTGAACTAGTTGCAACTAAATGTGGAACCAGGCTCACGCTCTAGCGCTGTTGCCGGTCTATAGCTATCCTAGGTTTGGGTCCAATCTCTTGCAAACCCTAGCCTAGGGAAGCTAGCATTAGGATCAACATCATCGTCCAATTGCGCACCGAGCCCAATCTCTTGCAAACTCGGTCCACAATCTAGATTAGGATAGTTCCTACCCGTCCAATCTCTTGCAAACGGGTATCGGCGCGGAATTGCAACCGGAGATCCTAGCATCGGTCCAATTTCTTGCAAACCGATACTTCGAAAATCCGACTCCAACCCAATTCGGATTTCTAGGGCTTCCTATCGAATTGGGATCCAATCTCTTGCAAATCCCTATTGACGTGAATACCTAGCTATCCGTAGTAATTCGATCCCAATCTAATCCCTAATAACAATCCTGGCTCAATTCCTACCAATTCAACACAAATACGAAATTGGGCTCGTAGGGTTCATCCCCACGCCCCAAGACGTGGAGACTACTCACTAATCATAGCAATAGCACAATAATTGGCAAAGAAATAGACAATGGAATTCATCACAACAATGATATAAACAATAAAAATAGAGTTTTTGTGGAAGAGAAGTGCAAACCAATGTAGATCTTCAATCAACCCAACAAAAATCCAAGTTTTTCTCTTCACAAATCACAATTAATAAAGCTAAAAAGTAGACTCAAAAAGCTGCAAAAAATCTGAGAGGTGGCTCCCAAAACTAGGGTAAAAACAGAGCTTAAATAGCCCCAAAAATCGTCTAAAAATCCTGACCAAAACGCCCCTGCACAGCCTGTTTTCCGCAAATTTCGCTACAGGCAGCGCATCGCACTCGGCCGAGTGACAAAAGTCGCTCGGCCGAGTGAAAACCCTGTCAATTTTCCAGTAAGTCGGGGACTTCAGGGGTCTTCAGTTCGGGGGTGGCTCGGCCGAGTGAGTTGTCGTCACTCGGCCGATGGCTTCACTTCACTCGGGCGGACGGGATTTGTCACTCGGCCGAGTGGGTCTTCTGAAGCTCAGATGGCCGAAAAACAGTAACTTCGGTCTTTTTGAGGGCCTTCGTCTGGGCGCCACTCGGGCGGACGTGGTATCGTCACTCGGCCGATGTGGTCTCCGTCGCTCGGCCGAGTACACATGGAAGTCGTGTCTGAACGGGTCGGCCGAGCAGTGTCTCGCTGGTCGGCCGAGTGGCTCCTCCACTCGGCCGAGTGGGACACAAAAAATGCCCAAACTGGTCGTTTTGGCCTCCTCGTCGCTCCGGCGACGTCCATTCTTCTTCCGCTCCTCTCCAACAGCAAAATACCCCTCGGGGAGGTCGTCGGTGGCCGTCTAGATTACACGCATCTCGAGATCACTCCTAATCGCGCCAAATCACCTGAAATGCGACAAAAACAACAAATCGTGAAAAGCATCGCAATATCGTCGATATATCGTGAAAAACATGATTTGGGCGATCAAAATGGCATGCAAACATGCGGGAAAAGGGTGTAAAATAAGGAGTGATCATTAGCCTATATTAGCACATTCATTTATCCTCTTCTTCATTCACTTATCAAGTGCCTTTATGCACTTATAAAGTGACTTTTTCCACTTATCGAGTGGATTTTTCCACTTATCGAGTGGTCCTTTTCACACGAGAAAAGGTTCCCTCCGCGCACGCTTTCATGCACGCGACATCTGAGGTCAGTATACTCTCATACATCCCCTCATGGGTGTATTCATGTCGTCCATATCCAACATCTCCCACTCACACTTGAGGGGATTGTAAGGAAACATCTTTTCCTTTTAACTCTTCTGTTTATCATACCGAGAAATAGACCGTGTGACCGTCATGCGCATAGAGTCTGCTGTTGTGCACTTGTTAGAGATACACAACACTCCTCGAGGTGCAAAGTTGAGTAGATCAACGCATGCTTTACCCTAGATTATTTCTTCACATTTCTTATACTTTATATTCAATAATTGAATCCCATCTGGATTACAATTGGCTGGCCAGCTTTGAATCTCTAAAGTCCAAATGTGAATATGAAATTAATCTTCCTCTTCTTGCGATCCTTTTGATCTTGACTTGACTTGCTTTTCTAACATGCCCCGCCGGACCGAATTGACCATAGTCCATAAGCAACATGCTAAGATAGCAATCATCCAGTCAAATCTAAAGGAACCAATTAGAGTCCATAAGGGTAATGAGTTAAGACCCATGTGGTCTTTGGGTCTCACATAATAGTAAACACAATTACTATTCTAACCCAATGGTCAAAATGCATACGTAGTATGAATACGTATTACAACATCACTCCTTTCCCAGGGAGCGTATGTCTAAATGATATTGTAAGGATGATGATCAGACACCACAATGTCTGACTTTGAGTCCCTTTTACTACTCAAATAATCTTCTGGACCCACATCCCGCATACGACAGATAGGATTTAAGAATCCTCTTAGATCTTTCGTAAACATCCATATGATGCAGATCTTTCATACGACCATTTTGTTTAAGTCATGACTCTAAATCATCCGTCTGACGATTTTGACTTTAAACAGGTCTCATCTTTATTTTATCCGTCTGATATAATAAAGGCGGTTGCTCATGTGAGAGAGCCAATCTCAATCTGTCCGACATACTAGAAAACTAGCTGAGATTTAAAATGTACACAAACATTTTCAAGAAAGTCATATGCAATGTTGAAAAGAACTTATTCTTTTATTAAATTTGATCTTTTACAGACATGGGAATTTACATTGGTACAACTCAGCTCTTACGCAATCCTTGAGATGATAAGTGTTTGTAAAACACATCTCTGGGGATCGCTTTCGTAAGCGGATCCGCTATCATCTCATGCGTAGATATGTACCTTATGTCTACCTTCTTGGTTTTATCATAGTCTTTTGCAAATTTGTCCTCTTAACCGCTTTCCAGTGTGTTTGCCCTGGATTGGATTGGTAACAACTTACCATTCCAACGGCAAAACAGATGTCCGGTCTTGTACACATCATAGCGTACATAAGACTACCAACTGTACTGGAATATGGAACTTTTTCCATAATTTCCTTTTCCCTTTGGTTCTTAGGACACATCTTCAGACATAACTTATCGCATATGCTTATTGGAATATCAATGGACTTACAGTCCTGCATATTAAAATGTTCTACAACCTTCTTTATATAAGTCTATTGTGAAAGAGAAAGAAGTTTCTTCGAACGATTCCTTGAAATCTTAACTTCAAGGATATATGCGGTTTCTCCCATGTCTTTCATCTCAAAACTGATGAAAGCCAAGCCTTGATATCCATCACAAAGCCCTTGTCATTTCCGGCTATTAAAATGTCATCTACGTATAGAGACATAATAACATACTTGCTTTTAATCCTCTTGATATATACACAGTTATCTTCATCAAGCATGGTAAAACCATTTGATAATACAACTTCTTGAAATCGTATATACCATTGCCTCGAGGATTGTTTAAGACCATATATGGATTTACGAAGTTTACAAACCTTATATTCGTTTCCTTCTTTTACGAACCATGTTGGTTGTTCCATATAGATCTCCTCGTCTAATTCTCCATTGAGAAAGGCAGTCTTTACATCCATCTGATGTAATTCGAGGTCTAAGCAAGCTATCATAGCCAGAATCAGGCGAATCGAGGTAAAACGAACAACAGGTGAGAAGGTCTCTTCGTAGTCTATCCCTTCCTGTTGCGTAAAACCTTTCGCGACAAGGCGAGCTTTTATATCTGTCTATAGAGCCATCAGCCTTATGCTTGATCTTGAGAACCCTTTTGTTCCCAATAGCTCTACGTCCTCTGGGTAAGTCAACTAAGTCCCAGACTTGGTTAACTTTCATGGACTCCAACTCTTCCTTCATCGCTTCTATCCATTTGTCTTTCGCAGGGCATGATACGGCCTGTTTGAAAGTAGCAGGCTCGTCATCATCTTGTAGTAAAGTCATAAAGGTTTGCGGAAATTCATCCTCAAATCTTAGAGGATCCAACCTTGTACGACTACTACGTCGTATTTGAGATTCTTCAAGTCCTTGTTGACTCGAATTTAGATCAATTCTAATATCACTCCCACTTGGAATGTCGTTAGAAATGCTCCCACTTGGATCATTATTCCCGTATGGAATAGGATTTGTGTCATTCGTATCATCCATTGGTGAAGTTTGAAACGTATTTTCGTCTTCATTAAGAATTCTCCCACTCGAATGAGGTAATCCTTCTTGATCATTAATCTCAAATAGAGATAAGTCCTGACTTATCTCGCCCTGTCTTGGAAACTCGTTTTCCAACAAAGTGACATCCTTCGACTCAAATTCAATTAGACCTCCATTGTCTTCCTGACCAATGAAAACATAACCTTTGGAGTTTTCTGCGTATCGTATAAAGATACATTTCCTTCCCCGTGGCCCAAGTTTGCCATACTTATGGGAGGAAATATGTGCGTAGGATGCACATCCCCAAGGTTTTAAAATGTTTAAGTCAGGAGACCTTTGGTTCCACAACTCATTAGGAGTGGAGCTAACTGATTTCGAGGGTACGCGGTTCAAGATGAAAGCGGCCGTCAATAATGCATCACCCCAAAAGGTGATTGGCAAGTTAGCTTGCGCCATCATTGAACGAACCATTTCCATTAAAGTCCTATTTCTCCTTTCTGCAACACCATTTTGTTGCGGAGTATAAGGCATAGTTACCTGATGAACTATGACCTTTTCATCACAAAGTTCCTTAAAACTTGCTGATTGATATTCACCGCCCCTATTGGTTCGCAAGACCTTAATCTTGCGATCTAATTGATTTTCCACTAAACTCATATAGTTTTTAAAGCAGGTTAATGCTTCACTTTTGTGGGATATCAAATAGATATGTCCGAATCGGTTGAAGTCATCAATAAAAGTGATGAATAGGACTTCCCGCGTCTTGTCTTGACATTCATCGGACCACATATGTCCGAATGGATGAGCTGTAATGGAACATCGGCCCTTGTGCCGGTTCCAAACGGCTTGCGACAAGATTTCCCTACTAGGCAATGTTCGCAAGTCGACATTTCGACCTTTGAAACATTGGAATAGAAGGCCACTTTTGGCAAGTCTATCCATTCGTGTTGGTCCAATGTGACCAAGCCTTGCGTGCCAACAAATTATATCAGACTCATAAGTCGAAGAATTTGTAACAAGGAAATTTTCATTACAAAATGAAGAGTCATACATTGTATTTAATACAATAAATCCTTTGAACACATACCCAGTACCAATTAAGGAATTATTACAAAACAAGTCCACTTTACAATCATGAAAAAACCAACTATAACCAAGACCCATTAACACGACCACAGATATAATATTCCTTCGAATATCTGGAGCGAAGAGGACATCATTGTAATGCCCTGAAAGCTACTGCACAAGTACTAGAGGGGGTGGGGGGGGGGTGAATAGTACTTTAAAATAACAAGGAGTATAATTCCTAATTATCGTGCAAACTACTACCAACAAATGCGGAAGCTAAAATTGACAACAACAAATATTCAATGCAAACAATTGATATGATGGGTTCGGATCCACCCAAGTCTCCCCGACTTATTCCCGGTGATCCTACGTCCCAATACACCCGGATCCCCTCCGGATACTTAGGTTAGAAACCCTAACCCAAGATTTCCACTATGAATACCTTGTGAAAAACCTTCACAAGATCAAATCATACAATCAATATCAATAGTGAATCCCACAACCCGGGATCACAACCTTCTCTCACAACCGAGAGAATCAATAGCAATAAATGAGTTTATATGAAATAAACAACAACTTACCACAAACCCTATACCTTGAGTATTCTTACCAAATAGGGGCAAGGAGGGATTTGAGGAAGGAGAAGTCACCAAGACCTAGCACCACCAATATGAGCAGCAATGGGTGCCTAGGAATGAGTAGGAGACTTGATTCAAGCAATAGCTTGGATGGCTCAACAAGAACAAAGTTCTCTCAAGATGGATTCTAGATCTCAAATGAGGGAGAGAATGATTTCTTGTGAGGAAGAGAGCTTTGGAAATGAGTTTCAATCTCTAACTCTTTCAATCTGAATAAGGCTCTCAATAGCAGCTCTCTCCTTGAGAGAAATGACCAAGCTTCGTATTTATAGGGTCCCACAAAAACGAGCTAGGTCAATTCCCAACGGTTGGAAATCTGAAGCAATTAGTCGGTCAAAGAACAACCACTGACCGACTAGTTCATCAACTAGTCGGTCGGTGAAACAACATGAACCGACTAAAGGATGAACAGTGAACAGATGAAATTTCAGACCTAAAGAACTAGTCGGTCCAAGAAGACTTTCCGACCGACTAGTTTCTCAACTAGTCGGTCGGTCAGTTAACTTAGACCGACTAAGAGTCAAAAACTATTAGTCTGAATACAAATTGATTTAGTCGGTCCAAGAACAAATGTTGACCGACTAGATCATCAACTAGTCGGTCGCCAAACGTTCTTAGACCGACTAACGATAAACAGTAGCTTAGGTGAAAATTGGCATGTACAGTAAAGCTCAACTAGTCGGTCTAAGAAGCATCACTGACCGACTAGTTCACAAACTAGTCGGTCGGTGAGTCAACGTAGACCGACTAACTGTAAACAGTAAAGAGCTTGGAATTTAGGAAACAAACTAGTCGGTCCAAGAAGCTTTTCCGACCGACTAGATCACCATCTAGTCGGTCAGTTCTTCTTCTTGAACCAACTAACATGCACAAGAAGTCCCGAATCGAAGCGCGATGCTTCGGGAAAGTTTGAATGGACTTCTAGTAAGATCCTAGCTCTAAGATAGGAGCGATATGAAGATCAAATGATAATACCTACTCAAGGCTTAACATTCTAAAGAACAAAGCTAGAAGACTAAATATAAATCTAGACAAACCGTCTTCAAAAGCTTCGATCGAATCTTCATGACTTCAAAGTAGGTCCAAAAGCTTCAACGAAGCTTTAGGCATATGAAAACGTGCTTTGAGAAGTCTTGAGACGTCGCTTTGGATGTTCACGTGAATTAGGCGACGATCTCCATAACTGAGCTCACAAAGTGTTAGTTCACGATTTATTTATGTTTGCTCATCATCCAAAACCAAATCCGGGGAGTCCAATACTCAACATTCTCCCCCTTTTTGGTGATGAAAAACCAACATAAATAATAATAAATAATAATGATTCAAATGTAAAATACTTACTCCCCCTGCATTGATGACACGTTAATTCCAAATTGAATAAATATAATACGCATCAAGCAGAAGTGAGAGATATAAAACATGATCCAATTATTGAAATTTAGGATCGTAATCCATTTATATATCTTCACTCCCCCTGAATCTAAGATAATAAATTAGATTCATGGACAATAGAGTTAACTTTTCATTTTGCCCTTGTCATTATTATTATCTCTCCCCCTTTGGCATAATCCAAAAAGAGTGGGGGGTATACAACGACAACAACAAGGCTAAAGAAAATCCAACATCGGGAGTCGAAGAATACGACGATGGTCCAAAAGGCACCAAAAAAATACATGAAGAAAATCAAGGTGTGCCAAATTGACCATTATCCAAAAGCGAAAAATGAAATCATCAAAATACCAAATATAATTCACTTATTGAGTAAAGGAACGTGCTCTCCAATCTCAACATTTTGGTTAAATTAGTGCATGGAAAACAATTTTATGTTTTCATAGAAATAAATTCTTTTTAACCAAGTCATATTCGTCGAGCGACGAAATCGAACATCATAGACATTGAAATGAATATAAAATGTGCACAACGAAGTAAAAGAGAGCAACGATGTATATATATATATATATATATAAGAAGCATCATGAGTACAACCAAAAGATACATCGACTCCATACAATCAAAGTGTCATATACTATATCAACATCAAAAAGTCAAAATCCATCATCGACATCAACATCATCAACATACATCCAAAAAATGATACAATCATCGACATCAAGCATCAAAACATCCAAATACATCAAAAACACCACCAACCATGTCCTAACCCAAAACTCTCTCTAAAAGATGAATCATCCAAGGAGCATCGGAGAGTCCTCCAAACAGACTCTCAAGAAGGAGTGGTAGGATCAGCAGTCTCCGTAGGTCCAGTCGAAGGAGTGGACTCAGGCTCTGCTGGGAGGAGTGGTGTGTCAACAGATGTAATCGTCGGGGCAGGAGTGGAAACATCAACAGCAGGCTCAACGGCAGAGACACCAACAGCAACGTCAACTGGAGCAGACGTCTCTGGAGCACCAGTAGCCTCATCCACTGGAGCAGAAGACTCTGGAGCACCTGAAGAAGTAGCATCTCCAGCAACGGATGTGGTAACAGCAGCAGCAGTGGCCTCAGCGCCACGAGCAAGAGAATCAACGAGCTCATCGAGCTCCTCATCATCCATCTCCTCATTCTCAGAAACAGGAGGAGGAACCTCAACACCAATAGTACGAGCAATACGACACAAAATCTCCTCGGTACGAGCATACCGAGACTCGAGACGACGAACAGAACGAGCGAGATCATCAAGTGTGGTGGGAGGTCTAGGAGCAGCAGCTGCAGAAGGGGTGCCCTGAGAAGCTGAAGGAGTCGTCCTCTGCACGTGACGGAGTGCCGCAAGAGATTTCTTTACGGCCGTCGCGTTCAGGGGAGGACCAAGTGGACGCTCATCGTAAGGAGGCAAAGGCACGTGGAAATGACGAAACACCAAAGTCAACAGACAAGGATAAGGGATATGCGTAGATTTCGTGGTCTTGCGAATACACTCGAAAGAGTCCATCTTATCGAGTATAATGCGAGCCCAGTTAATCTCGCAACCCAAGAAAAGAGCGTAAATCAACTTTAGAAATGGCTGGGATGGCAGAGAAGATGAGCCGTACTTTGGAAGTAAGCACGACTTCAGGATAAGATTAAGCACCCAAGCATTCGGCTTGAATGACTTCGATGGGACACCTATGAAAGCTGGAGGGATCACATGGAAGATATCGGCGAGAACGGACTGATCCAAAGACGAGATATCATCAACTGAAATATCAGACGGGAGGAGACCGAACGACGAACAACCAAGCAACTCCCCCAAGATTTCTGCCGTGAGGACTATAGGAGTCCCCAAGACAGTAGTCTCGATGGTGTGGGTCTCATCGTACTGACCTCGGGTACGGTTTGCGTAGAAAAGTTTGACCAGGCGAGGATAGGGTCGAGGGTTTGCCTTAGGGTCAAAGCGAAGGTAGTCTAGGAGTCCACTATAGGATAGAAGATCTGCTAAGCCAAGGAAGTCGGAAAACTGAACATAGTGCTCCAATAACAGCGGGCAGTGCTCTATACGGTTGTAAGCCGCGAGACAAAAAGGGTCGTCGCGACACAACGATATATCGACACCACCTGCTGGCATCGGGGCCTTTCCCTTAGGCTGTCGAGTCCTAGAATGAGGTGGAGGAGTGGGTTCCTTATGGCCAGGCTCATCCTCGGGTCTAAACTCAGTGTCAGAATCAGATGGTGTAGTGGGGGTATGGAGTATAGGCTTCCTAGACTGAGAACGTCTACCGGGTTTGGCGGTCGCCGTCCTCTGCTTCTTCAGAGGAGGCAAAGACGATGAAGGTTGGGTTGTTTTAGATCGGCGTTTGGGTTTCGATGGCTCAACAGTCATATGGGATGGGCCAGAGGGAGTGATCGGTATTCTCGTCCTTGCCATAAGTGTGACAAAACGAGATCAAGCAACGAAAATCGAGAACACACAACCCTAGATGCGAAACCCTAAAGCTGAAAAAGAAATAGGCTTGAAACCAAACCCTAGGAAGTGAAAAACGACCTAGAATTGAACCCTAGATGCAAGAGAGGAGAGGAGGGATACCCTAGGAGGAAGATCGACGGAGATCCACGGCCAAAGTTAGTCGGAGATCGACGGACGGCGGCGGATTCGACGGAGGAAGACGAAGGGGCGATCGGGGTTCGGGGGTTTTAGCTGGAGAGGAGCGATGAGAAACCGACTGAATCGAAAAATAGTCGATTAGAATAGGTATAAGTCGGTCGAAATGTGAAAAGACACGACTGTCCCTGAGCACTTAGTCGGTCACAGTTCAAGCACTGACCGACTAGATTACGATCTAGTCGGTCGGTAAATGAGCTTGAACCGACTAAAGTGGAAACAGCCGCCAGACAAAGTTTTAGGGCTAGAGTTAGTCGGTCAAAGTTGAAGTACTGACCGACTAGTTTTCATTCTAGTCGGTCGGTAAGTGAACGTGGACCGACTAAATGAAGTCAGTAGCATAGGAAAATTATAAGCTTGAACTAGTCGGTCTGAGTTCATTAGCTGACCGACTAGATGTGCATCTAGTCGGTTGGTTGATGAACTGGAACCGACTAGATGAGTCCAAAAATTTTAGAATACGAAATTTTGAGTTCTCTCCCAATCGCACTTGGACGAAACATCGTTCAACTCTCAAAAATCATCATACTACCCCATTAATCATCGAAAAACTTAAATACGACGTTCAAGAGTAGATTCGAGCATAAATTCCAAAAATTCACAAAAATCTCGGAAAAATCCAATAAGTCTAGCATGAACAAATATAGCGAAATAGAATAGCATGCAAGACTATTGAATAAAAATGAATCCTATATCTCGGATTCACCCATAATCCCCAATTCTCGACGTAACCGCACAAAGGAGTCTTCCTTTAGGGGTTTCGTGAAAATATCGGCGATTTGCTTCTGGGTTTCAACATACACTAATATGCTGTCCTTTTTAGCAATATGATCATCTAAGAAATGGTGTCGGACATCTATGTGTTTCGAACGGGAATGGTGTACCGGGTTCTTGGAAAGACAAATTGTACTTTGGTTGTCCACCATGATAGGGCAAGTATCACAATTTATACCAAAGTCTTTAAGTGTGTGTCTCATCCAAAGAACTTGAGCACACGCGGCAACGGCGGCAATGTATTCCGCCTCGGTGGTTGAAAGTGATACAGAATTTTGCTTCTTGGAAAACCAAGAGACAAGAGAATTTCCTATAAAATGGCAAGTGCCACTAGTACTTTTCCTGTCGAATTTGCATCCCGCATAATCTGCGTCACTATATGAGATTAACTCATATGTGCTAGATTTTGGATAAAGTAATCCAAAATCAAGTGTATAACTTAAATAACGGAAAATACGTTTTACCGCTACTAAGTGTGACTCCTTAGGTTGAGACTGATAACGAGCACATACGCATACGACAAACATAATATCGGGCCTACTTGCGGTAAGATATAGTAAACTACCAATCATACCTCGATATAGACGAATGTCTACATCTTTACCGCTCGTATCCTTATCAAGATGCGTAGTTGTGCTCATTGGTGTCTTCTTTCCGGAGGCATTCTCCATTCCAAATCGCTTAAGCAACTCCACCGTATACTTCGTTTGGTGGATGAAGATTGCATCGTCCATTTGGCGAATTTGAAGACCTAAGAAATATTTGAGCTCACCCATGTGGCTCATCTCAAATTGTTCCTTCATAACATTAGAAAACTCTTCGCAAAGAGCGAAGTTAGTAGCACCGAAAATGATATCATCAACATAAATTTGAACTAAAAGTATATCATTATTCGAATGCTTAACAAAAAGTGTAGAATCGGCTTCTCCCATTTTAAAATTCAAATCCAAAAGAAAATTCTTTAGGCGATCATACCAAGCTCGAGGAGCTTGTCTCAAACCGCAAAGTGCTTTCTTCAGTTTAAAAACATGATTTGGAAATTTTTCATTAATAAAGCCCGGAGGTTGAGAAACATAAACTTCCTCAACGACATCTCCGTTTAAAAATGCACTTTTTACATCCATTTGAAATAGTTTGAAATTTTTATGGCATGCAAAAGACAATAATAATCTAATTGATTCTAATCTAGCTACCGGAGCGAAGGATTCTTCCAAATCAATACCTTCCTCTTGACGGTAGCCTTGAGCAACCAACTGAGCTTTGTTCCGGACGACGATTTGGTTTTCGTCGGTTTTGTTCTTGAAGATACACTTTGTCCCTATGACGGTGTGGTTCATCGATGGTAATGGAACAAGCTCCCAAACCTCATTCCTCTCGAATTGAATGAGTTCCTCCTCCATGGCTAAGATCCAAGCACCATCTTCGCACGCCTCATTAACATTCTTTGGCTCTATCGAGGAGGCAAAGGCACAATGAGCGAAGTAGTTCACTTGCGATCTCGTCTTGACACTATCATGGATATTGCCAATGACTTGCTCATGAGGATGGTCACGAACGGTATGAAGCCGTTTGGGAATACCTTGATCACTAGGAACATTCTCAACAACTTCATTAGTAGGGTTAGTCTTAATAGAATCAATAGAATCAATAGAGTTAGAATTATCAATTGAATCACATAAGACATCCATAGAGTCATCATCATTAATAATTCTAGTTGGAACAAATCCTTCATTAAATGAAACATGAAGCGATTCCTCGATCGTTGAGGTTCGTTTGTTGTATATCCGGTAGGCTTTGCTACGCGATGAATATCCAACAAAAATCTCCTCATCGGATCTTGGATCGAATTTGTCCAAGCTACCATACGTGTTTTTAATAAAACATTTTGAACCAAAAACACGAAAATGTTTAACTTGAGGCAACCTACCAAACAACAATTCATAACAAGTTTGTTTAGTGCCGGGCCTCAAAAGTATTCTATTAAACACATAGCAAGCGGTGTGTACCGCTTCCGCCCAAAATTGATGGCCAAGTTGGCTATCATCAAGCATCGTGCGAGCACACTCCACTAACGTCCTATTCTTTCTCTCAACTACACCATTTTGAGGGGGTGCACGAGGGAATGAAAAGGTGTGTGTAATACCAACTTCATCACAAAATGTCTCAAAAGACTCATTCTCAAATTTCCCTCCATGATCACTACGAATAGTGACAATGGTGGTTCTAATGAGATTTTGTACTTTCTTAACAAAAATTGTGAAGTTTTCAAAAGCTTCATTTTTATTACATAATGAAAATACCCAAGTAAACTTAGAAAAGTCATCAACGATGACAAGTCCATATCTAGCATTACCTAATGAAGCAACTCTAGTTGGCCCAAATAAATCTAGATGTAATAGCTCTAGAGGCCGCTTAGAAGAAATGCTTTTCTTAGGTTTAAATGAAGATTTTGGTAGCTTGCCTCGTTGACACGAGTCACAAAAGCTTTTCTTTTGAAAGACAAGCTTAGGGAAGCCTCTAATAGAGTTTAACTTGGAAAGCTTAAAAAGTGTTCCAAAGTTCACATGACCAAAACATCGATGCCATAAGTGTTGTTCACTTGTGTTGGCAATAAGACATTGTTCATGTGATCTTGGAAGATCTAGGATATATATCCTTATGGCGTGTGCTGGAAAACAATAATTCATTATTATCTTTTCTTAAAATATGGCACATTCCTTTCGCAAAGTTAACTTTGTAACCTTTGTCACAAAGTTGGCTTATTGAAATAAGATTGTGGTTTAATCCTTTAACAAGGTAAACATCACATATTAGGGGGTTTAGAAGGATTACCCACTTTACCAACACCAATGATGGTTTCGCTCTCGTTGCCTCCAAAGACTACCCGGTTCCCATTTGCGATGGGCACCACTCCGGAGAGCAATTGAGCGTCACCCGTCATGTGTTTTGAACACCCGCTATCGAGTATCCAATTCCTCTTGGAGCTAAATTTAAATTTGTTGCTCCGTTCCTTTTTCTTGAGTACATATAGATATGAAATATCGTATCATGGTACCCAAGGTCATTGGGTCCAAAAGGTTAGACCTTTGGAAGCCAAGTCCAATTGGACTTAGACTTCCCCACATAATTACTACTATGCACAACATTCGAAAAATAAGCATTCATGTAAACTTGTTTTTCATCCATGCTTGTATCCTTTGGGCTCCAAATAGTGAAAATCTTGGGAGCCCTCATCCTATTGGGTGCATGCATGCGACGTTGATTTCTACGTGATGCATGTTGTGGATAGGCATAAGGAACATGATGAAATGGTGCACGACGATAATTATTCATATGATGACGTGGGTGAACATATGCATGTGGGGGAACACGTGCGTGAGGGTGTCTCACATGGTGTGCACTTGCCCGTGGATGTGTAGCATAGAAATCATCAAATGTGTGAGCCGGTGGAGTAGGACGTGTGTTCCTACGTGGCATGGTATTGGTGTACATGTAGGCATGACCCTTCTTTGGAGGTCCACCCAAAGTGGGTTTCTTTCCAAAAGAGGGTGTGAACGAGGTGGAAGTAGCATTGGTAGATGAACTACCAATAGAATGTTTGCTATCACTCGTTGAGGCACCGGAAGTTGGCCTAACAAAAGTAGTGGCCGATTTGGATGAACTTCTCATAGTATACCCCAAGCCAATGTGGTGATTGGCCGGAGGTAGGACATTTAGGATGTTATCCAAATGGCCTTTACCCTTATTGAATTCACTGATTCGGCCTAATGTGTTCTCATATTTCTCGGTGAGAGAACGCAAAGAAGTATCCAAAGTGGATACTTGCGATGTGAGCACATAAACACGAGATTTGAGACTCTCATTCTCAATACTCAAAGTCGAGTTTTGAGAAGTCAAATCCTCTATCTTATGTTCTTCCGGATCCTCAATGCTAACATGTTCAAGTTGAGTCTTGAGATTAACAATCTCATTCTTCAACTCATCAACAACGGTGTCGTTGTTGGTGATGATAGTTTTAGGCGAGCTTTGGATGCTAGCTAAATCATATTTTACTTTAGTATACCTATTTACTAACTTAGAGTATTTAGACCATAATTGCTCATTAGCATTTCTAAGGTCATCCATGGTTACCTCATCGCCTTCGTTGTCGCTATCATTGGAGGAGGAAGATCCTTGATCATGCTCCTCTCTCGCCATGAAGCACATGTGCGATTGCTCCACTTCTCATCGTCCGACTCTCCGCTTGAGGAATCCTCGGAGTCGGTGAATGTTGGTCCGACAAGTCCCTTTTTGTACCCTTTCTTGTACTTCTTGGACTTATCGAACTTCGGCGCCTTCCACTTCTCCTTTTGCTTGTTTAGAGGACACTCCGCTTTCATGTGTTCTGGCTTGTTGCATTTGAAACACAAAGGAGAGGAGGCGTTAGAAGAACCAAATTTAGCTTTGTTCTTATAGTTACCTTTTCGGAAGAACCGGTTGAACTTCTTGGCCATGAGTGCCATGGACTCCAAGTCCAACTCGTTTTCCGAGTCTTCATCATCGGTTGATGTGGACGTGGATGGAGCGGCCTTGAAAGCAATAGCCTTCTTCTTTGGCTCGTCTTGCTTTAGGTAGGACTTCATCTTGTCCTGCAACTTCAACTTGCTATCTTTGCGTACCTCGTATGACATTAAGGTACCCATTAGTTGAACAACGGTATATGTTTTCATGTCATTACCTTCCTTGATGGCGAAGGTCCGTTTCTCCCAACTAGAAGGAAGTCCATCGATGATCTTCGAGACTTTCTCCTTTTGGGTGTAGGTTTTACCGAGAGCCTCCAACTCGTTTGTGATGTCGACGAAGCGAGCATAGTACTCCTTCATCTTCTCACCCTGTAGCATATGAAACAAATCGTAATCTCTATTAACTACAACAAGTTTAGAGTCTCTTACCCTACTTGTCCCTTCATGCAATATGAGGAGGGAGTTCCATATTTGATATGCACTCTTACATGTGCATATCTTATTGAAGTCCTCGGGCTCCAAAGCACATTGCAAGGCGTTCATTGCCTTGGCATTGCTTACCTCCGCGGCGACCTCAGCGGGAGTCCACTTCTCAAAATCCTCTTCGGCGGGCTCGACGTATTCCTTCATCGTGGCCCTCCATAGTGAAGCACTCCGGAGGAACGTTTTCATCCGGCATTTCCAGTACCCGTAGTTGGTACCGTTGAAGAATGGAGGCCTCGTCGAGGAATGTCCTTCCATCACTGAAGACGCTCCTTCACGGTTCCTGAAGGTGCTATAGTCGGAAGGTGGACGAACGGTCTTGTTGTCGTTGGCAGACATAGCTATAGACTTGACTCTGATACCAAATGTAATGCCCTGAAAGCTACTGCACAAGTACTAGAGGGGGGGGGGGTGAATAGTACTTTAAAATAACAAGGAGTATAATTCCTAATTATCTTGCAAACTACTACCAACAAATGCGGAAGCTAAAATTGACAACAACAAATATTCAATGCAAACAATTGATATGATGGGTTCGGATCCACCCAAGTCTCCCCGACTTGTTCCCGGTGATCCTACGTCCCAATACACCCGGATCCCCTCCGGATACTTCGGTTAGAAACCCTAACCCAAGATTTCCACTATGAATACCTTGTGAAAAACCTTCACAAGATCAAATCATACAATCAATATCAATAGTGAATCCCACAACCCGGGATCACAACCTTCTCTCACAACCGAGAGAATCAATATCAATAAATGAGTTTATATGAAATAAACAACAACTTACCACAAACCCTATACCTTGAGTATTCTTACCAAATAGGGGCAAGGAGGGATTTGAGGAAGGAGAAGTCACCAAGACCTAGCACCACCAATATGAGCAGCAATGGGTGCCTAGGAATGAATAGGAGACTTGATTCAATCAATAGCTTGGATGGCTCAACAAGAACACAGTTCTCTCAAGATGGATTCTAGATCTCAAATGAGGGAGAGAATGATTTCTTGTGAGGAAGAGAGCTTTGGAAATAAGTTTCAATCTCTAACTCTTTCAATCAGAATAAGGCTCTCAATAGCAGCTCTCTCCTTGAGAGAAATGACCAAGCTTCGTATTTATAGGGTCCCACAAAATCGAGCTAGGTCAATTCCCAACGGTTGGAAATCTGAAGCAATTAGTCGGTCAAAGAACAACCACTGACCGACTAGTTGATCAACTAGTCGGTCGGTGAAACAACATGAACCGACTAAAGGATGAACAATGAACAGATGAAATTTCAGACCTAAAGAACTAGTCGGTCCAAGAATACTTTCCGACCGACTAGTTTCTCAACTAGTCGGTCGGTCAGTTAACTTAGACCGACTAAGAGTCAAAAACTATTAGTCTGAATACAAATTGATTTAGTCGGTCCAAGAACAAATGTTGACCGACTAGATCATCAACTAGTCGGTCGCCAAACGTTCTTAGACCGACTAACGATAAACAGTAGCTTAGGTGAAAATTGGCATGTACAGTAAAGCTCAACTAGTCGGTCACAGAAGCATCACTGACCGACTAGTTCACAAACTAGTCGGTCGGTGAGTCAACGTAGACCGACTAACTGTAAACAGTAAAGAGCTTTGAATTTAGGAAACAAACTAGTCAGTCCAAGAAGCTTTTCTGACCGACTAGATCACCATCTAGTCGGTCAGTTCTTCTTCTTGAGCCAACTAACATGCACAAGAAGTCCTGAATCGAAGCACGATGCTTCAGGAAAGTTTGAATGGACTTCTAGTAAGATCCTAGCTCTAAGATAGGAGCGATATGAAGATCAAATGATAATACCTACTCAAGGCTTAACATTCTAAAGAACAAAGCTAGAAGACAAAATATAAATCTAGATAAACCGTCTTCAAAAGCTTCGATCGAATCTTCATGACTTCAAAGTAGGTCCAAAAGTTTCAACGAAGCTTTAGGCATATGAAAACGTGCTTTGAGAAGTCTTGAGACGTCGCTTTGGATGTTCACGTGAATTAGGCGACGATCTCCATAACTGCGCTCACAAAGTGTTAGTTCACGATTTATTTATGTTTGCTCATCATCCAAAACCAAATCCGAGGAGTCTAATACTCAACAATCATGTAGTAAGATAGTGCGGCCGTTGTCCAAGACTAGCTTGCAAGATCCAACGCCTTTCACTTCAACACGTGTGTTGTTTCCTACATAAATCCACTTTGTTCCTTGGGATATCCGATGATACTCCACGAAGGACCGTCTGTCCCTTGCTATGTGGTCGGTGGCACCTGAATCAATTATCCAAAATGGATTATATTCCACAAGAAATATTGAACTAGAAACACATATGTAACTAGCATAATTACAAGTTACCTCGTCGCTTCCACTCGTACACGAACGAGCATAGTGACCGAACTTGTTGCACTTGAAGCACTTGATCTTCTTCAAGTCTTTCTTCTTGTGTCATTTCTTGTGCCCACCCTTATGTTTGGGTTTCTTGGTAGACTCAGGTTGCTTATTACGTTCATTAGTAGACTTCGAACGATCTTTACGTTTCTTTCCCCCGTGTGAGGAACTAGCAACCATGTGCACTTCTTCACTTGGCTTGGCAGCCGCAAGCCGCTCTTCCTTTAACTCGAGATGCTTGGAAAAATAGCTGAAGGTCTGGATGCTCTCATTATGAGTGAGATGCATCTTCATTTGGTCCCACCCATTTGGTAGGGAACGTATGACTGCTTGGATTTGTTGCTCATCTGTGAGCACATGACCTGCATCCTTTAACTCCGAGATTAGATTCGCCATATGTCGCAGATGTTTCCCCATGGAATGATCTGGACATTTCTTGTATGAATCAAATCTTATAGTTAAAGAACGAAGTTTGGACACCGATGTGCCACCAAACTTCTCCTCAAGCTTGGACCATATGTCCATGGCTAAGTCATGCTCTCGGAAGATGCGCATTATGTCATCGGCCATACTGCTCAATAACGTAATGCGAGCTATCTTGTTCTTCCGAGACCAAGCATCAAAAGCTTCCTTGTCTAGTCTATGTTGGGCCGTAGTGCCCAACTCGGGTTCAATCATTACGTTCTTTAGAGTTTCGAGCACTTCTTGCTCCTCTAGAACGTATTGTATCTTGATGGACCATAGTTTGTAATTATCGCTGTTGAGTTTTTCACCTCTGTTTAACTCAGCGACGATGTTCTTTGAAGCCGTAGACATTTTAACTTTAAAATGCTGCAAAAGACACAAAACCGAAGGTTCGATCAAAAATCATTGCATAAACTTCTTATACATAGATATCACTCCCACTTGGAATATCTCACTTGGAATGATATCATTATATTTGATAAGTTACTTTCGAAAAATATTGAAGATGTTGCTCTAGAATCGGAAAGGTCTCTACGATTCCAATCACCATCTAAAACAACTTTCAATATTTCCCCCTCACTTATCAAACGATAGTACTCTTATAGTACTTCGCAGCGGAAAAGCGTTTTTGAAAATGTATTTTTCAAAAAATATTTTGCAAACGTATTTTGCAGTATTTTGAAAATGTATTTTTCAAATGCAAAAGCGATATTTCAACTTAGTACCCTTATGATACTAGCGAAATATACGGCAATCCCTGGCCATTGCCGGGATTGAGCCGTAGCCGAGCCAAGGCCGGATCCCCCCTGAGGGGATTTTTCTGCAAGCCATCGTCGCCGGCTCCCGTATGGATCCAGGCGCTTCCCCCCTTATAGGAGAATTTTGCCGCAGACGACTGCCGTCGGCCCCGTATGGGCTAGCCATGCATGTCACATTCATGCAAGCCCCCCCAAATACGGGGTCAACCGGGGCTCGGCACGGGCTCGGCACTGGCCGAGACCGGGGCCGGCAGTGGCCGGACATTGGCCTCGGCCAGGGCCGGCAGGCCTTGGCCTGGCCGTGGCCACTGCCAGGGCCGGCCGTGGCCCTGGCCACGGCCAGGGCCCCCTGGCCGGCCAGAGCCGGCCAGGTTCTGGCCGGGGCCGGCCATTGCCGGCCATGGCCATTGCCGGCCATGGCCCTTTGGCCTTGGCCGGCCATGGCCCATATGGCCATGGCCGGCCACCCCCTTGCATGGGGTTGGCCGCACACCCCCGCCGGAGGGGTGGCCGTGGTTGTTATTGGCCGTAGCCAACCCCCTCCGCATTGGGAGGGGGAATGCATTGCCTCCATAGCCCATATGGCCATGGTGATCATGCACCAAAAGTCATCTTCTCCGATGAGAATAACCACCATCTTCTTCTCCGATGAGACACCCGTTCGTCGAGAAAGTAGTTATTCTCTAATGGCCGTGTGCCAAAATGAAAAATAACATACTCTAAAGTTCGCAAACTACACGCTCCACATGAAGAGAGCACCCATTCCCAATTGAATGGAGACTCAGCATCCATGAAGAGTGCGAGCTTGGCGATATGAACGGTCTGTTCTTCCCGTCACAGAGAGTTCCTGCCATATCCGTAATGGCAGAAGACCCTAACGTGAAAAGAACAACCGCCACGTTCTCTCCGTCACGAAGCGTTCCTACCATATCCATAATGGTAGGATACCCATTCGTGAAAAAGACAACACCTCGTTCATCGGTTCGACCGTGGCGACAGTTAGACCGGGGCGAACCCGTATGGCTCCGATACCAATGTAGGATCCTGTCAAAACAACGACATTAGGATCGAATAATAACATAGACTTACGCTTGCGTACGCTGCACCGTAGTCTCTGAACTTCACCCTCGGATTCGCCACAACGGTCGGTACTTCGTCACAGAGGATCGAAGCAGCGTTTCACTGTCTAAATCTCTATTTAGAAGAGGATTTTAATGGAAGGGAGAAGAAGAACATAAGATGCCTTTTGCAAACTTATGGCATGGAAAGTGTAGTATGAATGCCTTACCCTTGTGTCCTATTTATAGGCTTTAGGGGTAGTTATTGTAGGAAATAACTAAATATAAGCTTATTAGCCTATATTAGCACATTCATTTATCCTCTTCTTCATTCACTTATCAAGTGCCTTTATGCACTTATAAAGTGACTTTTTCCACTTATCGAGTGGCCTTTTCCACTTATCGAGTGGTCCTTTTCACACGAGAAAAGGTTCCCTCCGCGCACGCTTTCATGCACACGACATCTAAGGTCCGTATACCCTCATACATCCCCTCATGGGTGTATTCATGTCATCCATATCCAACACTGGGTCTGGAACAATGTCTTCAACACTTGAACTTGCAGTTGAAGACGCTATGGGCTTTTCAATGTCTTTCAATGTCCGATTTTCTTGGAATTGCACATCCCTGCTCTGAATAAACTTCTTCGTCTTTAGGTCCCACAAACTGTACCCAAATTCTTCATCTCCATAGCCGATGAAGATACAAGGAATGATCCTTGCATCAAGCTTCTGCCTTTGCTCCTTGGATACGTGTGCAAAGGCTAAGCAACCGAATACCCTCAAGTGGAAGTATGAGGGATTCTTACCAGACCACACCTTCTCTGGAGTTGCGAAATCCAAAGGTACTGATGGTGATATGTTGATGAGGTAGCAGGCGGCACGAACAGCTTCTCCCCAGAATGGCTTTGGTAGCTTAGCCATACTGAGCATGCTTCTGACCTTCTCCATGATCGTCTGGTTCATCCTTTCAGCTACGCCGTTGTGTCGTGGAGTGCGAGGAACCGTCTTCTCATGTCTAATGCCTTGGCTTCTGCAGTAGACATCGAACGCTCTGGAAGTGTATTCGCCTCCATTGTCTGAACGGAGGCACTTTAACTTCTTTCCTGTCTCACGTTCAACCATGACGTGGAATAGCTTGTAGAAGTCGAGCACTTGGTCTTTCGTCCTCAAGAAGTAGACCCACACCTTTTGAGAAGCATCATCAATGAAGGTCAAGAAGTACCTGTTGCCACCCAGCGATTCAACCTCCAAGGGACCGCAAACATCAGAGTGTACCAGACTGAGTAACTCTGATCTCCTTGTTGAAGAAGAATTGAATGAGACTCGATGTTGCTTGCCAACTAAGCAATACTAATAAGGATCTAGTCCAGAATCCTTAGTGATTGAGATCAGCTCCTTCTTTGTCAAGAGAGATAACCCTCTCTCACTCATGTGACCAAGTCGTTGGTGCCACAGACTTGGAGTAGCCTCACGTTGCACCGCGTTAAAGCTATCGGTACATATCTTCACATGAGTTTTGTATAACGTACCGCAAATGTACCCCTTTGCGATAATCATGGCACCTTTCGTCATTCTCCATATGCCGTTACTGAAGTGATTGTCGAAGCCTTGTTTGTCAAGGGCTGTCCCAGAGAGCAAGTTCAGCCGGAGATCTGGCACATGGCGAACATCCTTCAGTGTGATTGTGCAGCCGACATTCGTCTGAATCCGAATGTCACCAATTCCCACGATCTTGCAAGAACTTGTATTCCCCATCTTCACGATGCCAAAGTCTCCTGCCTTGTAGTTGGTGAAGAAGTCACTTCGAGGAGTGGCATGGAATGATGCTGCTGTATCAACCACCCACTCGCTGTCCTGGTTGGAAACGTGAAGGCATGTCTCTTCTTGGATAGAGCAGATAGCCACTTCTCCGGTACAAGTGACTAACGCCTCTCCATCCTTCGTCTTCTGTTGGGAACTATTTTGACCTTGTTCTCGCAACAGCGTCCGGCAGTTTTTCTTCACGTGGCCCTCCATGCCACAATGGTAACACTTGTAGGTAGGCCTCCTCCCGTCTGTGGACCTACCACGGCTTTTGCTCCTGCCTCTGCCCCAACTTTAACCACTTCCTTGTTGTCTTCCTCGAGTCTCTGTCACGAGGGCATGTGATTGGTCGGTGCCGGCTTCTTTTCTCCTGGCCTCCCCGTTGAAGAGGGCATCCTTAACCATAGACATGGTAAGTTTGCCGTTTGGGGCCGAATTACTGAGAGAGACCACCAACGTCTCCCAGTTGTCTGGAAGAGAACTGAGAAGAAAAAGAGCTTGCTCTTCATCTCCAAGCTGTAACTCCACCGTAGATAGTTGATTCTCCAGGCTCTGGAACTCGCTCGTGTGCTCAGCAACAAAAGTTCCACTCCGCAGCTTCAAATTTACCAGTCGCCTTATTAATAAGGTTTTATTTCGAGCAGTCTTGGCTTGGTACATGTCCTCTAGCTTTGGCCAGAGGGCATATGCGTCCATCTCCTGCGCAACATGGTGGAAGACGCTGTGGTCGATCCATTGTCGGTTTTGACCGACCGTCTTTCGATTCATCTTCTTCCAGTCAGCTTCTTTGGTGGAATCTGGCTTTACTCCTTTGACCTCCAATGGGTCAAATAAATCTTTACAACTGAGGAGATTCTCCATTCGAGGTCTCCACAGTTTGTAATTTATGGCCGTCAGTTTGAACATAGTTCCTGACGATGATGATTCTTCCATTGATATTTTGAAGAGAGAAAAAAATAATGGTAAAAAAAATTTTCCCTCCTAAAAATTTCACTCTTTTTTTCCTCTTTCACACATAGCACACCTGGGCTCTGATACCACTTGTTGTGATTCTCACTGATCACTAAAGACTTACTGATTACAGTAAAACAGTAAAAAATACTGATCACGGTAAAACAGTAAAACAGTAAAATAGTAAAACTGAAGAGTAAAAAAGGTTTCTCTATTTCTCACCAGGAAATAAATTACACACTAGGGTAAACACTAAAAAAATTCACTACAATTTTACCTCTCTTGGGTAACTTCCCTCTCTGGGGTAATTTCCTCTCACCGGAGAAATCCCTCACTCTTACACCTCTCTGGGTTTCCTTCTTTCTTTCTCTTGAAGAAGAGAACTTGTGATTTGGGATGCTTTGATCCTCTCCTCATACCTCCCCTTTTATAAGCATGCAAAGGGGAGGGGTAGATGCAAGTACCACAAGCATGAGGGAGGAGGGGGTAGGTGCAACTACCCCCGTTTGACTATGTGATAGGCTGCTGGAACCATCACACACATGTACTTTTTGATTTGGTTTTTATAATTTTGTTGCCGATGGAGTACTGTTTATTTATCGGCATGAATTTTTTTGGTGAATGTGGATGACTTAATTTTCAGAGGCATCAAATATGATTTTGTTTAATCAGTCATTACAAAACTTGATCTCGAGTTCTCTCTTAAGGATCTTAGTGATATGTATTATTTCTTAGACATTAAGGGCCTGTTCTTTTGTAGGAAAGTATAATGGGGAAAGTTGAGAAGTGTGGAATCTGATGAGAGAGAAATTGGTGTATATTGTGTTCTTTTGTTGGAAAGTGGGGTTGGATTGTGGAGTTGGAAAGTTGAGGTGGGTCCCACTCCGTGTAGTGTGTTTTTTTGGTTGAAGAAAATTAGAGGTGGAAAGTGGTGCGGGGTCCACCCAAATTTAATTAATTAATTAAAAACTAAAAACTAAAAATTAAATTAATCCGAGGGCAACTCAAATCACGTGCAGGGCAACTCAAATCGAAAAAAAAAACTAAAAAACAAAGGTGCGCCGCTTTGATTGGTCCACAGGAGAGAGAAGGGCCACCCGCGCTTTGGATTCCTTTGTAATCCGAGGGAAATTCTCGGAGTGCAAAATTCCCTCGAGAATCCCACTGACCATGGACACGTGGGCAAGAAAATCAAAAAAAAAACTCTAAGCACAAAAGAACAGACAACATGTATTTGAAGTAGGATTTTTAGGAATAGTGCGTGAATAGTAACAAAAACGACATTCCATCCCTAAATTCGGACAAAAGAACAGCCCCTAAAGTTATTCCAAGACTAGTCGGCTTGTTTTTGACCCAACACAAGTACATTTGGGATGTCTTTTAAGGACTCATGTAGATGTAGTTAAAATATACCGGTATTCCACTTTTCACAATTGTTCGTCGCGAATAGGGAATTGATTTGCAAACCCACCATTTTACTCTGCTCACAAACCACTTACTAACTAGTTTGCCATTACTCCCGCACACATGCCATTTATTTACAAGTTTGCCATTAAAATTACTTACCACGTACACCCATTGGGTAAATTTCTAAAAAGCCCATGCGTCAGGGAGTAAAATCGCCGTTCGAAGGCCGAACGATCGCCGTCCCCTCCTGAGACCTCCCCTGCCCCCTCTCCCAATCTCTGCACATGTCGGAACATGTTCGTTTGCAGTTAATACTCACAATAAGTTGGATCTTTTCTCGGGTGACTGCACTAACCGGTCTGATCTCTACATAGATCGCGGAGGGGGAGGGGGTTGACGACGAGGGTGAAAGAGGAAAAAGTTGAGATATTTTCAATGGCACACCGGTAAATTTCAATGGCAAACTTATAAATAAGTGATATTTCAATGTGTTTCAGAGTGTTTTCTCACTACTAAGCGTTGACCGTGATGGACCCGGTCAACGTGGTCAAGGGGCCCGCTTTGGGTCCCTCGGGGTGCTTCGAGTCGGTGCAGAAGGGGTGAGGGGAAGCCTCGGCCCTGATTGAGACGCTCGGCCTCAGACAGGCGTGCTCGGCCTCGGCTGGAAGGGGGACGAGGGGTAGCCTCAGTCGCCCGGGTAGATGCACGACCGACGGGTGGCGAAGGAGAGTCTCGGACCCGATTCGAAGACGCTCGGCCTCGGTAGGGCGTGCTCGGCCACGGCAGGCTGACGGTGAGGGGAAGCCTCACTGTCCGGTTGATCGAGTGGTCGGAGAGGGGCGAGGGGTAGCCTCGGCCCGTTGATCTGCTATCCACCTGCGCAGACAAGAATGCTCGTCAGGGGGCCGGACCTTGGTTCCGGCCAAATCCCCTCCGATGCCTAAGTCAGATAGAGATCTGAGAAAGGAGGCCCGGCGGAGACGGTCCGACTCGTGAGGAGATCGTAACGGCGTCTCTCGGCGCGAGCGGGGGAGGAAGGAGATGAATTGGGGGAACGAGGTCGTTGATGGAGTACCTTAGGTTTTGTTACCTGAGATGCGGTCCTTTGCTTCGTCGTCTTCCTGACCCTTTTGTAGAGCTCCCAGCGTGATTGGCTCAAGCCCACGTTCCACGCCCGCCATCGATCGTGCCCCATCAATCCCCCCAAGCCGCCGCCCTCTCCGCCCTGCCAGCACCTCCCCATTATCGCCATTTAGTGGTCGTGTGTCCGGGGGAGCGGTTTTCGCAGGAGTGGGCGTGCGACCAACGGGTTATTGGGTCCGGGTCGGATCGTCGTTTCGAGAAGATCCCTTGTAGGGCCTTTGTCGAATGGGCCTTGAGGATGCAGATGGGCTCTTGGGCTCGTGCTTTATGGGTCTCGGTCAAATAGGCGTAACAACTGCCCCCATCGGTCGGGTTGATCGGCCTCGGCCGGTTCGGCTCGGCCGATGTGACCTCTGTCGATTTTGACAGGCTCTTCAGTCGATGTCGACTCATTTATTAGTCATCATCATGAGTTAGCCCGTTCGATGTTTTTAAGGCGCGGGTTCCGAAGCGCCGTCGGCCTTCAGATGTTGCCACGTGTAGCGGCAAGCTTATCCCTGCCGCTCGCGGAGTCGTCTTAAGTGGAGAAGCCGAGGGATTCGTGAGCCGCCATCCCATCGTCTCTCTCCTTTGCGCTGATCCCCCTTCTGTCTGAGCTCTGCCCCATGTCGTCTTCCTCTGCCACGGGTTCGGTTCGGTCGGAGCGCGATGCGGCTCCAGATCTGGCGGGTGACCCTCCTTCGGCGATTAGTCAGCACGGGGATGATCTTTCAGGGGTTCCTTCGGAGGTCTTGGCGTGGCCTTCGTCGATCTGTGCCACCGCCATCGGGAGCATGCGCTCCTCCTATCTGCTTCTGCCCTACTCGGCTCGTGCCCCTGGGGCTGACGAGCGGATCTGCTCTCCAGGTCCTAATGAGGTTGGAATATATGAGAAGTGCTTTCACTTCGGGCTCCGTTTCCCGCTTCATCCTTTCATCGTTGAGTTCCTTCAGGCCCACAATGTGTGCTTGTGTCAATTCTGTCCCAACGCCGTCGGGATCATCGTCGGGTTCGTTGTCGTCTGCATGCTGAAGGGTGTGGTGCCCTCTCTTCGCCTCTTTGCCCAGTTCTACCGCCTGAGCCTCCACCAATCGGGAGCGTGGATTTACATCAGCGCCCGCCCGAAGATGTCCCTGGTGCTGGGGTTGCCGAGCTCTCTGAAACGCTGGAAGGGGGAATACGTGTTCGTCACGTTCCCCTCGAGTGTACCCTTCCCGGCTCGGTGGGTGGCGGCCGGCGCCGTTGCTCTTAACCTGGGCGAGCCGACGGTCGCTGAGCAGCAGACGGCGAGGGACATGCTGGCAATTCCTACGAGGGAGCGCTCGATCGACTTCCTCTTTAGCGACCACAATTTGCGTAAGACGGTGTGGCCCCTAGGTAAGCTGCTCCGGACGTCCGTCCCTCGGAGTCGCCCGGGTTCTGCTCTGTCTCTCATTTCTTCTTTGAGTGCAGGTGGGTTCCCTCTCGGTTCTTCTCCTTCCAGCGCTCTTGTGCAGGTCCCAAACCCGGATCCGCGCAGAAGGGACCATGTGCTGGCGGTCCGGAAGAAGCAGCGGGTGGTGACCGCGTCCGGAGGTTCGAAGCGAAAGAAGATGTCGTCTCCCTCTCTCCCCTTGCAGGGGTCTCCCAAGAGGCTCTGTGAGGGGGTCGAGGGGGCCGACGTCCAGCCGACTGCCGACCGACCTCATCCTGCTCCCGTTGAGGTTGCCTGGCCGTGGGCCGGCCCTTCACCTCTCCCGGACGGCTCTCTCCCTGATGCTTACAGTCGATATCTTGGGGCGTTCCGCTCCGCTCCTGGCGAGTTCCCTTCGTCAGGAGAGGGTCTTCTTTGTCCACGCTTTCCAGTGGGGGAGAAGGAGTCGGTGTTCTCGAGCCGTGGAGCAGCCGCTCGAGTGGCCGAGAACTGTTGTCTCCCTCCCGACCAGGCGGTGTTGGACAGAGTCAGAGGCGATTGCTTGGCTTCCTTCGTGATTCAGGCTGGTCAACAGGTAGTGTGTCTCTGCTTGTCCCCCCGTTCTCTAGCTGCTTTTGCCGTCTTACCTTCGTTGCTTTGGCACAGTTGTCCTCGGTGGGCCTCTCGATGAGGCGCCAATTCGCGGCTCTTCCCAAAGCCAAATCGGTGGCCGGGCCAGGCCCTGAGGTCCCTGGCGAGGAGGAAGAGGAAGCTAGCCAGTTGGAGGAAGCGCGGGTCCAGTCCCTGAACTCCCGAATAACCGAGCTGTCCTCTGCCCTGGAGGCGGCGGAACGGGAGAGAGCCGTGGCTCTGGCCGCGAAGTTCGAGGCCGAGACGTGGCTCGTCTCTCTTTCAAAAGATGTCGGCGCGTCTGAAGGAGTCAAGCAGATCCCCGACCCGGCTGTGGCCTCCGAAGCCTCGGAGCTCTCCGATCGTCTAGATGCGGCGGAGGAGCAGGCGAGGGCCCTTGCAGCCCAACTCGTGGAGAAATCCCGGGAGATCGAGAAGGAGAGGGCGGAGCACCAACGCCAGGTCGAGACCTTAGAGGCCCGGCTGCGTGGGCTCAAGGAGGTAGATCCGGCCCGGATCGCTCAGGATGCCGTGGCGGAGTATGCCACCTCCTTTGTGGAGACCGCCTTATCGGAGGCGTACGAGAAGGGCTTCGCTCGGTGCCAGTCCGAGATCCGAGAGAAGTTCCCGCTCTCGGGGATTAACCTCGAGAAACTTCGGATGCACTCTGACGCCGGACGGAGTGAGGGGGAAGACCCTAGTGAGCTGCCAGCCAGTGGCTCCCCGGTGCCCCCGGAGTAAAATGAGGGAGGGGAATGCCCCCAGACCTCTTCGTGTGTCCCTCTGTACACCTTTTTGCTTTATCTGGAAAGGAATGAATTTAAAACAAATTTATTTCATAGGAAGTGGTACATCTATTGAAAGTATTTGCGTAAATGTTCCGTATTCCAAGTGTGAGTGAGAACTCTCCCTTCCATGTCGGCTAGTCGGTAGGCTGCGGGTCCGAGGACCTCGACGACTTTATAGGGTCCCTCCCATCTAGCCGTGAGCTTCCCTTTGCGGGCGGTATCAGTGGTGAAGCCTGCTTTCCGGAGGACCAGGTCCCCGAGGTGGAAGCTTCTCCCCCGCACCCGAGCGTTGTAGTATCTGGCCACCTTCTGCTTTTGGCGGACGATGGTGGCTAGTGATTGCTCCCGTCGCTCGTCGAGGAGCTCCAGGTTGAGCCCTAGGCCCTGCGAGTTCCGGTCTTCGTCAAAGTATTTGAGGCGAAGAGATTCTTCACCCAATTCGACCGGTACCACCGCCTCGGCTCCGTAAGTGAGCATGAAGGGGGTCTCGCCAGTAGCCTCCTTGTGGGTCGTCCGGTATGACCAGAGTATCCCGGGGAGCTCTTCCGGCCAGTTCCCTTCGGCGTCCTTCACTTTCTTCCGGAGGGGCTCTATTATACACTTGTTGGCCGCTTCTGCCATCCCGTTGGTCTGGGGGTGTGCTACCGAGGCAAAGAGGAGCTTGATTCCCCATTCCTCACAAAAATCTTTAAACCCTGCAGAGTCGAACTGCTTCCCGTTGTCTGTGACGATGGCCCGTGGTATTCCGAATCGGGAAATGATGGAATTCCACACGAAGCTTTTCGCTTTCTTCCACGTGATGGTTGCCAACGGCTCGGCCTCGATCCATTTGGTGAAGTAGTCCACCGCCACGATCAGGTGCTTCCGCTGCCCTCGTCCTGGTTTGAACGGTCCGAGGATGTCGAGCCCCCACTTCGCAAAGGGGAGGGGGCTCACAATAGGGATGAGTTCTGACGGAGGAGTCGAAATGTGGTGGGCATACCTCTGGCATTCTTGGCATTTCTGGACGTAGCTCGTTGCATCTTTGGCCAAGGTCGGCCAGTAGTACCCCTGCCTTAAGATCTTCTGTGCGACTATCTTGCCCCCGTGGTGATTCCCGCAAATCCCGTCGTGAACCTCCCGTAGGACGTAATCGGCTTCTTGTGGTCCGATGCACTTCAGGTATGGGAGGACGTCCGTCTTGGTCCAGCGTCTCCGGTAGAGCGTCCCCTCATGAATCATGTATCGGAGTGCTTTTCTCTCCAGGGTTCGGCGTTCGTCCCTATCGGCCGGCACCTCTCCGTGGGCGAGGTATCGGATGATCGGGTCCATCCAGGTGGGCTCTTGGTCGATCGCCATCACCTCGTGCTCCATCGTGCTGGGGGACGGCAGGTTCTCTACGTAGATAGTGCGGCCCAGCTCCCTTAGCGAGGACGAGGCCAGCTTTGACAACGCATCGGCCCGCGCATTCTCTGACCGTGGGAGGTGTAAGACCTCCACGTCTTTGAATTTGGACATCGCCGCTCTGGCGACTGGGAGATATCTCTGCATTGCCTCTTCCCGTGCCTCGTAGCTCCCTAAGAGTTGGTTGACAATGAGCTTCGAGTCGCTTAGGAGGCGGACGGACTCGGTCCCGAGTTCCAGGGCCAGCTTCAGGCCGTTGATCACAGCTTCGTACTCCGCCACGTTGTTCGTGGCTGGGAACTCGAACCGCAACGCGTATTCCACAATGTTCCCCTCCGGAGATCGGATCGCAATCCCGGCCCCGCCTCCTGACTGTGTAGCCGACCCGTCCACATGAACTATCCACGCTCCTGGATCATCTAGCTGGAAGTGGTCAGCCGAAAGAAAGGACAGGGGTGGAGCAGTTACCGTCCCAGGGTCTTCTCCCTCTGGGGGGCCGTTTCCTTCCGTCGTGCACTCGGCGATGAAGTCGGCTAGGGCCTGTCCTTTGATGGCCGTGCGCGGTTTGAATCGAAGGTCGAACTCGCTCAGTTCCACTCCCCAGTTTAACATCCTTCCCATTCGATCGAATCTCTTGAGGTTCTGCTCCAGCTGCGAGTCGGTCAGGATCAGTATGGTGTGGGCCTGGAAATAGGGTCGGAGCCTTCGCGCTGAGAGGACGAGGGCGTACGCCAGTTTCTCCATGGGCGAGTATCGCACATCCGCCCCCTTCAAGATCCGGCTCGTGTAATATACCGGCCATTGCACCCCGCCGTCTTCCCGGATCAGCACCGAACTTACGGCTTCCTCCGCGCACGCCAAGTAAAGGCTCAGCGACTCCCCTTCCCGGGGTTTGGACAGGAGAGGGGGGCTGCGGAGATACTCTTTGAGATCCCCGAACGCCCGGGAGCAGTCTTCGTCCCAGAGTATCGTCTTCCTATTGCTCGGAGGTTCCGCGATTGCTTTCCTCAGGACCTTGAAGAAGGGAAGCGATCTTTCCGCCGATTTGGAAAGGAATCGCCCCAGGGCTGCGATGCGCCCGTTCAGCCTCTGTAGCTCCTTGATTGTCGTCGGCTCGCGCATGTTGACCAGCGCCTCGATCTTGTCGGGGTTAGCTTCAATACCACGGTTAGTTATCATAAATCCCAAGAATTTGCCAGATCTTACCCCGAACCTGCATTTCGCGGGGTTGAGCCGACTGTGGTGTCGCCGCAACCGCTTGAAGGTCTCCCGCAAGTCGGTGATGTGGTCTTCCGGTCGCCTTGACTTGACAAGCATGTCGTCGACGTAGACTTCTAGGTTCCTCCCGATCTGGGAGCTGAACACCTTGTTGACCATTCTCTGGTAGGTGGCCCCCGCGTTCTTCAAGCCAAAGGGCATCTTCTTGTAGCAGTAGGTTCCCCGGTCCGTCGTGAAGGCTGTCATCTCTTCGTCCCGGGGGTCCATCTGGACTTGATTGTACCCGGAGTAAGCGTCCATGAAGCTTAGCATCTCGTACCCCGAGGCGTTGTCTACCAGGTGGTCGATGCGCGGCAGGGGGTAGCTGTCCTTGGGGCAGGCCTTGTTGAGGTCACTGAAGTCCACGCACATTCGCCACTTCCCGTTGGGTTTTTTGACCATCACCACGTTCGACAGCCACTCCGGGTACCAGACTTCTCGTATGAAGCCGGCGTCGAGGAGGCGCTCCACCTCCTCGGAGGCTGCCTTCATCTTCTCGCCGCCCAGGTTACGCTTCTTCTGCCTAACCGGTTTGAAGTTGGGGTCGGCGTTGATCTGGTGGACGATCACCTGGGGGTCCACGCCGGGCATGTCTTCAGGTGACCAGGCGAAGATGTCCAGGTTCGCCTCCAGGCATTCGATCAGCTGATCCCTCAGGTCTGGGCTCAGCCCTCTCCCGATCGAGACGAACCGGCCCTCTGTGTCCGTGACCGGGATTTGCTCCTGCTCCTCTGCAGGGGTGGGCCTAGGCCCGCTCCTCAAGTCGAGCGCGGCCATCCGGTCAGCTAGACGATCCTCGGGACCTTCCCCCGCCAGTTGATAGCAGGTATTCGGTCTCCCCACGTCGCCTTCGACTTGCCCCATCCCCCCCGGCGTTCGGAACTTGATGGTCCGATGGAGGGTCGAGACCACCGCGCCGACGGCGTTGAGCAGGGGTCGGCCGATGATCCCATTGTATTCCGACCCGATCCCCAACACGATGAACTCCACCGCCAGGGTCACTGAGTCTGGTGTGTCTCCGAGCGTCACCGGGAGGTGGATGGTGCCGATGATGGGGGTGGAGTGACCCGTGAATCCGACCACGGGACCCGAGCGAGGTCGCAAGTCTTCTTTCCGCCGACCCATCTTCTCCAGGGTTGACATAAACAGGACGTCACAGGAGCTGCCGGTGTCGACGAGCAGCCGTCGTACCAGGGTAGTGTCTATGACCACTGATACCACCAAAGCCACGTCCGAGCTGCGCGCCGTTACGGGAGCACTCGGTCTCCCGACCGGTTGGGAAAGGGAGGGCCTCCCGGCCCTGTCTTCGCGACTCTCCTCGCGTCGGTCCAGTGCCCATTCTTGGCCGCGATGGCGGGCCCTGTCGCCCCGCGTCGGGGCTTTACCCTTCTTTCGTCGAGGGGAGGGAGGCCGCGTCATCGCAGATGTGGTTTGTTTCTTCGTGTGACAGTTTTCGTTCCCACAGACGGCGCCAGATGTTTCAGAGTGTTTTCTCACTACTAAGCGTTGACCGTGATGGACCCGGTCAACGTGGTCAAGGGGCCCGCTTTGGGTCCCTCGGGGTGCTTCGAGTCGGTGCAGAAGGGGTGAGGGGAAGCCTCGGCCCTGGTTGAGACGCTCGGCCTCGGACAGGTGTGCTCGGCCTCGGCTGGAAGGGGGACGAGGGGTAGCCTCAGTCGCCCGGGTAGATGCACGACCGACGGGTGGCGAAGGAGAGTCTCGGACCCGATTCGAAGACGCTCGGCCTCGGTAGGGCGTGCTCGGCCACGGCAGGCTGACGGTGAGGGGAAGCCTCACTGTCCGGTTGATCGAGTGGTCGGAGAGGGGCGAGGGGTAGCTTCGGCCCGTTGATCTGCTGTCCACCTGCGCAGACGAGAACGCTCGTCAGAGGGCCGGACCTTGGTTCCGGCCAAATCCCCTCCGATGCCTAAGTCAGATAGAGATCTGAGAAAGGAGGCCCGGCGGAGACGGTCCGACTCGTGAGGAGATCGTAACGGCGTCTCTCGGCGCGAGCGGGGGAGGAAGGAGATGAATTGGGGGAACGAGGTCGTTGATGGAGTACCTTAGGTTTTGTTACCTGAGATGCGGTCCTTTGCTTCGTCGTCTTCCTGACCTTTTTGTAGAGCTCCCAGCGTGATTGGCTCAGGCCCACGTTCCACGCCCGCCATCGATCGTGCCCCATCAATCCCCCCAAGCCGCCGCCCTCTCCGCCCTGCCAGCACCTCCCCATTATCGCCATTTAGTGGTCGTGTGTCCGGGGGAGCGGTTTTCGCAGGAGTGGGCGTGCGACCAACGGGTTATTGGGTCCGGGTCGGATCGTCGTTTCGAGAAGATCCCTTGTAGGGCCTTTGTCGAATGGGCCTTGAGGATGCAGATGGGCTCTTGGGCTCGTGCTTTATGGGTCTCGGTCAAATAGGCGTAACACAATGGCAAACGGGTAAATAAGGGATATGTGTGCCGAGTAAAACGGTGGTTCGCAAATCAACTTCCCCGCGAATATTCAAAAAGGCCATTCTCTTTAACACTTCCCTTGTTGTATTCCTCTTTAAAATGTAAGAGGGTATCAAAGCATAAATCCCGTCACGTTTCTGTACAAATTTTTTGCGCTTCTTATGTTTTTTTGCGTCAAATTGGATGCCGGCTTGTTTTATAAAAACTGAGAAAAGTAGAGGATAATGTTCTTCTCCACTAAACAACATCCATGATTAACACGCATAAGGATATCAAAAAACCTCGGCAATTCCAAAGCCACAACCATCTTAGCAATCAAACAGCCATAAATTGCAGGCCTCTGCGGTCACACAACTCCTCAACCGGAGCATAGAAAGATGGAGGAGGTCGAAGCAGTGATCATGTTCCCAGGCTTCGGCATGGGCCACCTCATCCCGGCCGTGGCCCTCGCCAAGCGCTTCGCCGGCCACAACTTCGCCGTCACCGTCGTCCTGGTCGAAACCCCATTCACCCCTTCTTCTTCCATCGACCCGTTCGCCTCCCAGATCTCATCCGCTTGCCCCTCAATCTCCTTCCACCGCTTGCCGAGCCCCGACCCGCTTCCATCTCCTTCAAACAATATCGTGTCCTTCGCTTCCGACATCTTCCGTCAATCCAACCCTTTGCTCTTAGATTTACTACAGGCCGTCTCAAAAACTCGCACCATCCGTGCGCTCGTGCTCGACATCTTGGCCACGTCTGCGCTCGACGTTGTCGGCGATCTCCGCCTGCCAACCTACTTCTTTTTCTCCAGCGGGGCGTCCAGCCTCGCCGGATTCCTATACGTTCCCACGCTCCAGTCTCAGATGGAAGAAAACTTTAGAGACCTCGGCGACAGCCTGCTTCACATCCCGGGCCTGCGGCCCATCCCCGCTTCGCACATGCCGGACCAGCTGCAGGACCGCCACGACGAGGAGTGCAAGGCGTTGGTCTATCACTTCGGGCGGCTCACGGATGCAGACGGGATCGTCGTCAACACGTTCGAGACGTTGGAACCGCGGGCGGTTCGGGCTCTCGTGGGCGGGCTCTGCGTCCCGGGCCGGAAGATGCCGCCTGTGTACTGCGTGGGGCCCATGGTTACTGAGAGGAGCGGACCGGGGGAGGGGAAGCACGAGTGTTTGAGGTGGCTCGACGAGCAGCCGAAGGGGAGCGTGGTGTTTTTGTGCTTCGGGAGCAGGGGCGCGTTCTCCGCGGAGCAGATTAAGGAGACGGCGACCGGACTGGAGAGGAGCGGGCAGAAGTTTCTGTGGGCTGTTCGGGGCCCGGCCGCAGGGGCCGAATCCGAGCTGAGCGAGCTCATGCCGAAGGGGTTCTTGGAGAGGACGGAGGGGAGGGGGATGGTGGTGTGGTCGTGGGCCCCGCAAGCGGCCGTGCTGGGGCACGGGTCGGTGGGCGGGTTCGTGAGTCACTGTGGGTGGAACTCGACTCTGGAGGCGGTGACCGCGGGGGTGCCGATGATCGCGTGGCCGCTGTACGCGGAGCAGAAGATGAATAAGGTGTTGTTGGTGGAGGAGGCGAAGCTGGCGGTGGAGATGAAGGGGTACGATAAGGAGTTGGTGAGTGCAGATGAGGTGGAGAGAAAAGTGAAGTGGCTGATGGAATCGGAGGGCGGGAGAGAGCTTAAGGATCGAGCGGCCGCGGCCAAGGAGAGCGCGGCGGCGGCACTGGAGGAGGGAGGGTCGTCTTATGATGCGTGGATGAAGCTGATGAGTGATCTGAAGCAAGGAATTCAATATATTAGCATGTAATTTAATTGGATGATGAATGATGACGAAAATTAGAAGACATGGTTTGTTGCACAACCTTGAACATAATTAGTGAGTAAAATGGCGTAATTGCAAATTAATGCACAAGGCATTTGGGCCGATTGCCTATTTGTGGCTTCATTCAAACATTATACACCAAAGAATTTGTCTTTTATCGATCGAGTTTTGGGGTGTTTTCTTACCACTGAAATTGTTGAAGGATAGTCCGGATGAAGCTGTCGACATGGAGGATCTGGACATCTTTCTGGATGCTGGACGAGCTAACTTTAGATTGAAGGGATTCGGAGCTGAGCTATGGTGGTCGGGTCCTAACTATCTCCCAGCTATCTGCAACACATCTAGGAAACTGATTCCTCAACCCCCAGTGAGAAGATATGCCTGTGACAACGGCGCCCTTCTAGGATCTATAGGTTGGCTTGAGTCAACCTGTATTTCGTCAAAACCCGGTCAAGCTCAGGAGTTAACATGGACGGACTTGAAGGGATGAGGCCTCCCCACGGACACATATCAGTATAGCCCCCTAGGCTAGGGGTCATTACCATTCCTAAGGGAGAGGCTTTAACAGAGATGGCTTCCTTGGAGAGAGGAGGGACGATCTCATCCTTCTTTTTCCGGGGTTCATCAACTTCAGTTGGGCGAAGATCCATCTTCTTCGAACCGTCAACGACCTAGGTCAATCTCCCAATAGACTTGGCCAAACTATCATCAACTTTGACCAATCTCACAGCGGCTTGAATCGATCTCCCCCCCATCGCCAGAAGAGCTAATGGTTGGGCAGATGTACTACCTATGGACTTCTTAAATCCAATACAGAGGAGCTTTTGCATCCCATGTGTTGTGTCAAATTCATGTCCAACCATCTCTGCAAAAAGAAAAAAGAATAGTGTTAGTGCACGGGTACGGATCACAAAGGAGTGCCAAAATACCCGACCCATTCAGTGCCAACGACCCGAAACTCGTCATTAAGGTGGAGTAATACCTAGTCAAACGAACGGCTCACTCGACCGTTAAGCACCCGCTCATACTCAGGGGGAAGTTAATAGGACCGAATAAATGTGCAGTCATTATCACCAATCCCGGAGAAGATCGCGCCCGAATTAATGAGGGACGGTTTCTCGCAATCATCAGAGAACTTCCTATAAATACCTGAAAAGACAATGATAAAGGGGTCCCAATTCCCATGGTACGAGATCTAATACATAAACTCTACTTTTTCAGCATACATTTCTCCCACGAAAGAGTTTGCTACGTCAGATCTGAGACAAACCTCCGTGGGTCGATCTCAGCTGCTCCAAGCTCTCCCTCTTCCTTAAGTTTCCGTTCTAACTTAAGCATCAGATGTGATGTGGGTCTGGACCCATATCCGATCCCCCTGACGCTTCCTTGTGGTGCAGATCACAGAGTCTCGATCTTCAGTGAGGGTCGCTCCAGAGCTTCCTAGCCTTGATCTATCAACTTACGAACCGCTCGAGGATCGATCGGGCATCGCAAACCAACCATCATCCATCAAACGATTCTGATTCTTCCAACCTAGGGTCCCACTCAACCTGCTGACGAGGCTCCGACTCAGCACGTATGGTTCACGTCAGCAACACAATTGTTTCGGTCATTTTTGGCCTTAACAGTTTGGCGCCGTCTGTGGGAAACACGAATCGACATCATTGTCGACGAAATATCTCGACCATGTCGGCTTACCAATCAACACCCTCCGATGCTGCCTTGCTACCTCCCAGCGTCAGCTCAATCAACATGATAATGGGAGGTCCTCCGCACCCGGAACTATCAACCTCGTTCCAAAGCTCCTATGCCGCAAGGTTGATGACAATATCCGTGGGGAAAAAAGCGTCCCAGAGATTCTACACCTCCTATATCGTTCTCAAATGAAGATTTAGAAGGTGTAGAACTGCCGCATGATGATGTCGTCGTCATCACAGACAACATCAATGGGATCGCCGTAAAGAGGCTACTCGTCGACACTGGAAGCTCGTGCGACGTGCTTTTCTTCACCATGTTGGAGAGAATGAGGCTGTCCTCAATGGAGTTGAGTCCTTATTCAGGACCTCTTGTAGGATTCACTGGACATTCTGTCCTAATAGCAGGCATCATCACCTTACCGGTGACCCTAGGTCTGCGTCCACAACAAGTCACTCGCTTGACCAATTTCAGAGTGGTAAGATCAATTCGGCGTACAACTTAATCATCGGCAGACCACTACTAAACGCTATAGAAGCAACGGTCTCAACTTTCCATCAAATGATCAAATTCCAGACTCCTGAAGAAGTTGGGAAAGCGAGAGGAAATCAGAAGTAAGCACGGTCATACTACACTCTGTCCACCGCTTTGAGAAGGGTGTGGCAGGCGGACCCAGTCGATTCCAAAGACAAGGATCAACGACCTATGTCAGTCGAAGAGACGGAGAACATCCGGATCTCCGAAGAAGAAGGGAAGACTGTCTCCTTTGGGTCGATGCTCCCTCTCGACTTAAGGGAGCAGTTGATCGCTCTCTTGAGAGAACATTGTTGAGTATTGGACTTCTCCTTACTTGGTGTTAATGATGAGCAAACATAAATACTTTTGACTAATCCCCTATTTTCAGTTAATCCATTGCCTAAGCTATCATGAAGATCAAATAGCAATGGATGACACTCAAAGATCAATGAAAGCAAAGAGAAGTGGATTGGATGATCAAAGATGGTGATTGAAGCTTATAGAAGACTTCAAGCTCATACTTTGGTCAGAAGAGAGTGTTCTACAAATGTAATCTTCTTTTTCTCTTCTAGTATGTAGCTTAGAAGTAGAACTATGTTGGAGCACACACACATCTTCATTTCAGTCTTAGGAAATCATTAGATCAATTTTCCTTAGACTCCAATTCATTATTCTCAAGACTGTGCAAGTTGTGGTTTCAACAGTCGACTGCTAAACGATTTACAGTCACCTGTCTTAAAACAATCGACTATGTTTTGTTCTACAGTCGCCTGTTATGCATATACTTAATCAGTTGATTTTTGGGCTTTCTGAGCTTTCACTCTATCAGGCTACTCCTGCACATTTCATAGGCCTGTCCAAGTGACAGTCGACTTTGATTTGTTAATCAGTCGCCTGTCAATCTTCAGCCTAAGATCATTCTCAGTTTGATCTGGCCAATCGATTAATTTTGTATTTACAGTTGCCAGTCCAAGGACCAGTCGACTGTAAATGCTTCAACAGTCGCCTGTCCATGATTCTTTTACAGGACTTGCTCTCTGGAATATTTAGTATTCTTGTGCCAATCGACTGATGTTGTATTTATAGTCGACGGTCAAAGCTTCAACAGTCGTATGTTTTTGAGCTTCTCTGCAGACTCAACTCTCTGAAAAATGTCAGGGTTTGTGACAGTCGCATGTAGAAGGAATTACAGTCACCTATTGGATTTACATTCGACTGTCTTATCTTCATCAGTCGCCTGTCCTGTCTTGTAATGCCCGTATGTGTAAAATGCTGTTTGCGTGTGTGCTAGCAGTGCGCAGTGGACCTGCAGCTTGAGCTTTGAAATTTTGTATCTCCTTCGTAACACCCGCATCTTCGGGAATACCTGATACAGCTTCGTACTTATCGGGTATCCTGGGAAGCGGGGCGTTACATGTCTTTCCAGACTTTTCTGAGATTTTTTGAACTTACCCAGATTGCGGCCAGTCGCCTGTAGAAGGAATTACAGTCGCCTGTTGGATTTACAGCCGACTGTCTTCTCTTCATCAGTCGACTGTCCACGTGGTAAGTTACCGTTTGAATTCTCACATACCCTCTGACACAGTGCAGCAGTCGACTATGTTTTGTTCAACAGTCGACTGTCACGTGTGCAAATTCTATCCGTTGAGTTTTTCTCCACTGATTTCAAAGGGGCTTTTAGAAATTCTGTTTGGAGGTTTTGAGAAAACTATATAGTCAGCCTCTACTGTTTCATTGAGAGATTACTCATCAGCTCAACCATTCAAGCTTTCAATTTTCATTGATCTAAGCTCTCAAAATCCCAAAGCCCTAGAATTCCTATCTTTCAATCTCTTGCTCTCCAACCTAGAACCAAAGAGAAATCTTCTAGGCATTTGGTGCAGTCAAGAGAAATGGCTTTCCTCTGTTCCAAGAGAGACATCAACACACTTCACACTCTCCTTCAAGTTCTACTTCAAGGTATGGATGATTGTAAGTGTTGTATTTCATATTTCATAACTTTCGTTTTTTGATTTACTCTCGAGTTGTGAGAGTGGTTTGCTTGCTCCCAAGTTGTGAGAGTCAAGGACATCGAGTGTACTTCGATTTCACCTGTAGGGTTGCTACAAGTGGGTTTTAAGGAAACATCAAGTTTGGGTTCTAACTTGAGTATCCGGTGGTATCCGGGTGGAAGGGATGTAGGATTACCGGGAACAAGTCGAGAAGTGACTTGGGTAATCCGAACTCTTGAAACATCTTTGTGTTTGCATTGTTTCATTTTTAGGGTTTATTTTCATTCTACACTTATTGTTGGTTAGGAATTAAATTTGGTGTCATTACCTTTTTAAATTGCATAAACACTATTCAACACCCCTTCTAGTGTTTTCCTCATAGCCAGGAACCTTACAATTGGTATCAGAGCACTAGTATATAGCTATAACATCCAACAACAACAACTTTCCTCCACCGACTTTGTACAACAATCATGACCGTATATCGTCCACCATATTCGAAGGACAATCAACGGTTCGTCCTTCGCGTTTCAATGGCACGAATTTTGGCTATTGGAAATGTCGGATGGAGACGTTCCTAATGAGTCCCTCTCTTTGGAGAACCATCCACAAGGAATACGTCGAACCCTCCGAAGAGGATTATGGCAAATGGACGCCTTCCAAGAAGTCCGCTGAAGTCAACAATGCCAAAGCAATGAACGCTCTTCATTATGCGTTGGACCCAGATGAGTTCAACAAGAAATGTACATGTAAGATTGCATATCAAATTTGGGACCATCTAGTCGTTACCCACGATGGAACGAATAAGGTAAAACTATCTAAACTATATGTTGCTGTGCAGAATTTTGATATGTTTCACATGCAGGATAATGAGAGCATAGCAACGATGTACAGACGTTTTACCGACATCACCAATGAACTCGAAGCGCTTGGGCAAACCTATACGCAACCAGAGAAGGTGAAAAAGATCATAATGGGAATGACCTCCAAATGGAAACGAAGAGCGATCGCCATTGAGGAGGTCAACGACATGAAGAATTACACAGTCGTAAATCTCATCGGCACTCTCATGTCTTACGAAGTAAGATGGAAGAACCGATTTAAGATTCGAGCTATGATGAACCCTTCGGAGGCCAAGAAGAAAGCATTAGCATTCAAAGCTAATTCTTCCTCCTCCGATAGTGAAGAATCAGAAAATGAGATGGACTTGGAGGAGATGGCTCAAATGGCGAAGAAGTTCCAACGCTTCTTTCGTAAAGGTAAATTTTCCTCTAAGAATAAATTTGATTCTACTAATAACAATCCATCTCTTTGTTTTAAGTGTAATAAGCCAGGGCACATCAAGAAGAATTGCCCGATGCTCCGAAACAAAGAGAAGGGGAAAGCTCCGAAGTACCACAAGTCTGACAAGTACAAGAAAGATAAGAAGAAAAGGCTTGTCGGTACCTTCGATGACTCAAGTGGAGACTCATCAAGCGAATCTGATGATGAGAAGAGTGAAAGTGCCCACATGTGTTTCATGGCCCGGGAAGATCCACTCTCCGAGGAGAGGGATTTCGACATCAATGAACCCAAGGCAACAATGGATGAATTACGAATTGCTAATGAAGAACTACTCTCTAAGTATCAATCTTTAATGCTTGAATATACTAGTTTAAAGAAATTGAATGTTAGCAAACCATCCATTCCATGCATTATCAACAATGACACTATTGTTGATACACTAACACTTGAGAAAACCTCCTTGGTTTCTCAACAAGACATATTGAGAAATGAGGTGAATTCCCTCAAATCTCAACTAGATCAAACATATCCTAAGGATAATAGTGATCTAGCTTCACAAAACACACAATTGGGTTTAGAGAATGATTCTCTTAAAACCCAAGTGCACGAGCTCATAACATGGGTGTCCACCTTGGATACAAATATTTCTTCTCTTAAGGAGAAATATGAGCTCATGTCCTCCCGTATTATGAGATTTAATAAGGGAAAAAGACAATTGAATGATTTGCTAGCAAACCAATTTCTGACCACACATCGTGTCGGACTTGGTTATGTGAAAGCGAATGCATCCAATACTCGTACCTCCTATAGTGGTGTTACTATAGACTTTGTGAGGCCATCCTCCGTGCATCCACAAGTGGTGTCAAAAACACTATTGGTAGCAAATCTACCAAGAAATTCACCACTTCACAATCTCTTCCTTTTGGTAAGAAACTCACTAAGGGTGGAAACCAAAAGAGAGGCCATGCTTACATGTACACCAACATTCATCCACGTAGGAATTCTCCTACTTCACAAGTGGATACACATGACAATTTCTAGCTCCACACCCAAGGACACGTGCAAACACACACATGAGAAATACTCAAGTACGTGCCCCTACACACTCATATGCTCATATGCATCATTCTTCCATGTATGCACATCCACATCATGTTATGCATGCCCCAAATGCCTCATATAACATGAATATTCCTAAGCATGCATACAACCCACATATGTGCCATGCCTATCCACCTCCATCTTCTTATGCTAGAAAGCATGTCCCTAGGATGCACACACCACATAGAAATCAATCAATTGTGCATGCAACTAGGAAAAAGACTCCCAAAACATACATAATTTGGGGTCCTAAGAATACAAGCTTAAATGATAAGAATGCATATGTTGATTCCTATTTTTATAATGTTATTAATAGTGGTAATTATGTTGGGAAGCGAAAGTCTAGTTGGACTTGGCTTCCAAAGGGCTAAACCCCTTGGACCCAACAAAAATTGGGTTCCATGAGCTTATGGTATACTATGTAGGTACCCAAGGAAAAGAAAGAGAGCAATAATGTAATGACCCATAGTTCCATATACACTAGGGCCTATAGATTTGCATGATACATAGTGTTTTTTTTGTTTTTTTTGTTTACTCTATAGTGTATGTAAGCTTGGATATGTTTGTGGTGTGTATAGAAGTATTGTAGTATGTATAGTAACTGCTAATTTGTTGCCTATGGATGCATATTTCGGTGCATGTCTAGCTATATGGATGTGTAATGTTATGTTTATGGTTGTATCTTGTATGTTGTAATGATATGTGTAAGGATTTGGTGATATTTGTCACTTTTGAAGTGTGGTGCATAAAGTAATGTAGTAGATATAGTAGTGCCTAGTTACAATAGTAATGTGGTATATTTGAGTACTAGTGTGAAGTATGTTTTCATTGCTACATGCTTGTATGAGTGATCTTTTTGTTATTAATTGGGGGGTGTGTGTTTAGTATTGGGGTGTTGGTTTAGTAATGGGTCATTAGTAATTAGCTAAGGGGTTGTGTGTTGAGAAGAGAGGTGTGAATAAGGGAAGATACTTTTCTTACATGAGAAGATAAAGGATTAAAGAAAATGGAAAAAAGAAAAAAAAATAGAGAAGAAAAGACAAATGGGAGAAGAATTGAGAAGATAAGGGAAGATTAGAGAAGGGGAGAGATTTGTGTAGAACTTCCCTTCATTAGTAATTTCGTGCTAGCCTCTCCTCCCTAATTTCGTGCTCGCCTCTCCTCCCTCTCTTTTGCTCTCATTTTTCCACCAAAAATTCATATTTTCATCTCCCTTTGGAACCCTAGTTTGGTTGCTTGAAGAAGGATGTTTTCAAGGAGTTCTAGGAGCAAGAAGGAGCTTGAAGAAGGAGAAGGAGGAGAGAAGCTCACATCATCTTGAGAGAGGTAGGAGTCTCAACTCCACTTGGTAGGGTCATTATTATTACATGCATGATTGTTAGTGTAATCCATGTATTAACATTATGAAAGGTCTTTATAGTTGTTGCTGAAAATATGTACTGAATAGCTGAAAACTTAGTGATGCTCTGCTCTTAATTGGCTACATTAAATTGCTTGACAAAAATATATGTTGTGCATATTATGTCCTTAACAATTTTCATGTTCACAACTTTTTCCAATTCAAACTGGAAGTTAGGTTAAAAATTCGATTTTTACAACATGTCTTAATTTCTCCCAGACTGGTCACAGTTTAGAAAAATGGATCTCAGTACTTGCACACACAATGGAATTTTATGTTCTTGGTCTCGATGTAAAGTTAAAAAGTTTTTCTATAACTTCTTCTCAGTGCATATTTTTCGAAATTCTGACTGTAATATGCCAAAATCAGCAATCAAGACAGACCCTGGAATCTGTCTGAAAAACAGATCTGACAGGATTCACAAAATAATTCTCATAAATCATATAATTCATATTTTTGCATGAAATTTTATCTGTGAATCCAAAACTATCATACCTACAACTTTCATTTACATTGCATTGCTATGTTCCATACAAAAATATGGAGTAAAATGCCATACACAACCTGACTGTCGTGTAATTTCCAGCAAGCTGAAGTGTTTTCTAGTGTTTCAAATGATGTGTTATGGTTAGTTCTGTTACTATCATCAATGAATGTTATCATTAACTAAAAGAATGCTTCATGATGCTATTTGTTAATCACATTGTAGTGTGTTAATAACCATGTTTATAATGCCCCTCAGGTGTTTGTGGAAATGTTGAGGTGAAATGGTTATTAGTCTTACGTTGAGGTGGAATGTTTATTAATACGTTCATGTTGCTATTAGTCTAATGTTGCTATTAGTTTCATGCTATTGGTTTCATGCTATTAGCTTCATGTTGCTAGAAGAGGATGACATCTTGCTAGTAGTATTATGTTGTTTTCAATTGAAGCGAGGATTTTGTCATTATGCCATCCATGTGTTTGTGATAATGTCTACATGTAGTTAAGTATGAAATGAGGGAGATGCTTTGCATAATTTGACTACGGGTGAATTGTTGTGGTTTAAGCCTACATGTGGTACGGCCATCATTAAATGATATGAGGTTCATGGAGTATGTTTGTGGCAATGTGTAAAGGGATTCTCATTAGTTCCCTATAAAGGTTTGCATTTGGGTGGAAATGAATGGCTAAGGCAATGTTATTTTGTACTTTGGCCAAGGGCAATTGTGATGAGAAATGGAGATATGGTGGTTGTTAAGTGATTCATTATGTTACATGCTAGTCTTTTAATTTAAATGCGTGCAAATCCGTGCTACCTCCTCTTATGACACTTAAGTGTCATGCTAGCCCACTTAACTTGAGTATTAACAATGATTAAGTCCTTTTAAAGGAGGGTGACACGGGGATTGGGGGACACTATGTAGTGGAAAAAACATGAGGGGCTGGATAGTTATGGTGGTTGGTGGCCCTACTATCCTGCCCGAGTGGCAAGAAGTGACGGAAATTAGGTGAATTGGAGAAAATGTGAAGGGGAAATAAGGAGAAATCAGGGCTCCTTTGTTAACAGCATTGCACACTGGGCCGAGTGTCCAGCTAGCTGGGGGAGTTTGCCTGTGTCACCCCAACTGGGGTGAGGTCTAGTCCCAAGAGGGTCTATGCATTACTTAGGGTCCAAATCACTACTTGTTCACTCTCATTACTTCTGTAGTACTTGGTTAATTCCATTTATTTAGTTTGGTGCTTATGACATTTTAATTATGTAACTATGTTGTGACTCTCGTGTGGCTTGTACTGTTATTTTGTTTAGTTATGGTAGCTATCTTACTTGATGTTTATGTTGCGCACTTTCATTTATGCCGTGCCAAGTTCTTTAATTATATTCCCTTGTAGCATTTGCACTTCATTACGACATGCATCATATGTAAAGTAGTTGCATTAGGAAATGGCATACTAGTTGGAGTTGGGATATCCTACTGGGACACGAGTTGACATGCCCCCGTTGACTTATTCGGGTGTGGTTCTTGGAGATGGCAGTTAGAGCTGGAGGTTGAGTTCGGAGTTCTGTTGTTGGGAGTTGGAGCTTAGGTTGGGCGGAGAGGGGTGAGGAGAGAGTTATGTGTACTTTGGGTTTTCTTTTGGGGTGAGATATGCTTGTACTATATGAATTGATGCAATGGGATGTTTGAGATGTATATGAAATTGTTCATTGGTTAGATTTCAGTATTTCTCTGTGACTTTATGTCATTCTATGTTCGTTGGTTCACTGTTTGTGTAACACTACAAGTACTTCTCTCAGCATCGCACAGTGGACCTACTTGTGTCTTGTGTTTGGATTTTGTATTTTCTTCGTAACACTCGCTCCTACTGGGATTAACTGGGATGGATTCGTACTTTCCTGGTATCCTGGAGAGCGGGGCGTTATAAATAAACGTCATATTGGCTCTAAAAGAAAAGGATGGATACTCGACAGTGGTTACTCTAAACACATGACAGGAGATTCATCATTGCTCTCCGAAGTGATTAGCATTAAGGATGGTGCAACGGCCACTTTTGGAGGCAATCAAAAGGGAACCATCATTGGAGTAGGTAAAGTCGGTAATCCTTCTAAACCGCTTATTATTAATGTTTATTTAGTTAGTGGTTTATGTCATAACCTTATCTCCATTAGTCAACTTTGTGACAAAGATTTCACGGTTAACTTTGGAGAGGGTATGTATGAAATTGTTGATTATGAGTCACATGTTTTATTTTCCGGTATTAGGCGTAAAAATATTTATTATTTGAGCTTGCCTAAAACCGTAGAACATTGCTTGCTAACACAAATGAACAACTATTATGGCATCGCCGTTTTGTTCATGTTCATTTTAAGCACTTATATAAGTTAGCTAAATATGATCTAGTAAGAGGTTTTCTGAAAATTGCTTTTAGTAAGAAAAACTTTTGTGATTCATGTCAACGAGATAAACTTAGTAAATCATCTTTTAAACTTTAAGAAAGCTTAACTTCTAAGAGGCTCCTAGAATTACTTCATCTAGATTTATTTGGGCCAACTAGAACAGCCTCTTTAGGTAATTCTCACTATGGATTAGTTTCCGTTGACGACTTCTCTAGATTTACTTGGGTTTCATTTTAACCAATAAGAATGAAGCCTTTAAGGAGTTTACCATATTTGCTAAGAAGATTCAAATCTCTTCGGATCCACCATTATCACTATTCGTAGTGATCATGGAGGAGAATTTGAGAATGAGTCTTTTACAAAGTTTTGTGATGACACCGGGATAACTCATAATTTTTCTTTTCCTCATGCACCACCATAAAATGGTGTTGTAGAGAGAAAGAATATGACTCTTATTGAGTGTGCCCATACTATGCTCCATGATAGTCATCTTGGACTATAATTTTGGGCAGAGGCGGTGCACACGACATGTTATGTGCTCAACAGGATCCTAGTGAGACACCAAACGAACAAAACTTGTTTTGAGGTATTTTATGACAAGAAACCACAAGTTAAATAATTTTGTGTTTTTAGTTCAAAATGTTTTATCAAGAACACCTTTGGTAACTTAGATAAATTTGAGCCAAGATCCGATGAAGGAATTTTTGTTGGATATTCCACACGTAGCAAAGCCTACCGGATATACAACAAAACCTCTTTAACGATCGAGAAATCACTACTCGTATCATTTTATGAAGATTTTGATTTTCCTAATGTGGTTGATGATAGTGTAGATGTTTTGTGTGATTCTCTTAGTAATGTTAAAATCAATGATTCTTTTATTGAGACTAATAATACTAACGAAGTTGTTGAAAATGTTCCAAGTGATGCAGAGATTCCCAAAGCTTACCCTACCGTTCGTAATCACCACCATGACCAAATTATTAGAGATATTGGTGTGGGTGTGCGAACGAGGTCAAGAATTGATGAATTCTCTCATTATGCATTTGTCTCTACTATTGAGCCAAAGAACATCTAAGAAGCATGTGAAGATAGCTCTTGGATAGTGGCAATGGAAGAAGAACTCATGCAATTTGACAGAAATGAAGTTTGGAAGCTCGTTCCTCTTCCAAATGGTAACTAAATGATTGGGACCAAGTGGATCTTCAAGAACAAGACTGATGAAAACGAGGTCATCACAAGGAACAAAGCAAGGATAATAGCTCAAGGTTATCGGCAAGAAGAAGGTACTGATTTCGAAGAATCTTTTGCCCCCGTAGCTAGATTAGAAGCTATTTGATTACTTTTATCTTTTGCATCCCATAAGAATTTCAAATTATTTCAAATGGATGTTAAAAGTGTATTTTTAAATAGAGTTGTTAATGAAGAAGTTTATGTTTCTCAACCACTCGGATTCATACATGAAAAATTTCCAAACCATGTTTTCAAACTTAAGAAAGCGTTATATGGGTTAAGACAAGCTCTTAGAGCTTGGTATGATCGACTCAAAACCTTTCTTTTGGATTTAGTTAAAATGGATGAGGTTGATTCAACTCTTTTTATTAAGGATATGAAAATGACATACTTTTAATTCAAGTTTATGTAGACGATATTCTATTTGGGTCTACTAACTTTAATCTTTGTTAAGAATTTTCTAAGTCTATGAAGGATGAATTCGAAATGAGCCATATGGGTGAGCTCAACTATTTCCTTGGACTTCAAATTCGGCAAATGAAGGATGTGACTTTCATTCATCAAACCAAGTACACCGGGGAGCTTCTCAAGCGATTCGGGATGGAATCGTCTTCAAGCAAAAGGACCCACATGAGTACGACAACCCATCTATACAAGGATGAGAACGAAAAAGATATAGACGTTCTTCTACATCGAGGTATGATCGGTAGCTTATTCTACTTAATTGCTAGTAGGCCCAATATTATGTTTTTCGTATGCCTTTGTTCTAGATATCAAGCTAAACCTAAAGAGTCACACTTGATTGTAGTTAACCGAATTTTTCATTATCTCAATCAATCACTAGATTATGAGTTACTTTACCCTAAGTCTAGCACATATGAGTTACTCTCATTTAGCGATGCCGATTTTATCGGATGCAAATCCGATAGGAAGAGTACTAGTGGCACTTGCCATTTTCTAGGAAATTCCCTAGTTTCTTGGTTTTCCAAGAAATAGAACTCGGTATCACTGTCAACGACTGAAGCGGAATATATTGCCGCAGGTCTTGCATGTGCACAAGTTCTTTGGATGAAACACACTCTTAAAGACTATGGTGCCAATTGTGACACTTGCCCTATCATGGTTGATAACCAAAGTGCTATTTTTCTTTCCAAGAATCCGGTACACCACTCACGTACCAAACACGTAGATGTGAGACATCATTTTATTAATGATAATGTAGATAAGAAGAACATCATCTTAGAGTACATTGAAACCCAAAAACAAATCGCTGACATATTCACTAAACATCTTAAAGAAGATTAATTTGTAAGGTTGCGTGGAGAATTAGGGATTACGGGTGAATCTGAATTGTAGGAGTTCATTCTCTCATGGTATATCATGCTTGAATTCATATCATTTTTTTCTTCTCTTCGTTTGCTAAATTATATGTTCCACATATATTTATTTTAAGAGTGTATTTGATATTTTGATGATTTCGATAGTTTGGATTGATTTACGAGCTTTGTATGTTAATCGATAATATTTTGATATTTATTTCATGATTGGATTTGTGTTAGGTATAAGTCCTAGGGTGAGATGTCTCTATCCTCTGGATTTTAACCTCACTGTGCATTTTTGGACCAGGACAGGCGACTGTCATTACTTCGACAGTCGACTGCCCAACTCTATTTTCTCATACAACAGACTATATTTTTCGTACAAGTGACTGATGAATATTTTACAGTCGACTGTCTGTGAGACAGGTGACTGCAATTTGGTCATCAGGCGCGTGTCTATATCTTCAGAAGTCTCTGTTTTTTATCATCATGTTGTTTGATTCTCTATCATTCGACTGATGTGTAAGTTACAGTCGACTGTCTATCCGACATGCGACTGTGAATTACCCAACAGTCGACTGTCAGTCAAATCTAGCCTATTTCTATCTGATCAACCAGTCGACTGACAATTGTTCATCAGTCGACTGTCTATTGCTGTGGCGGTTTGTTAACCTGATCTGAGCCGTCGATTTTTCGATCCAACGACCCAAATTCTTTGGACCCCTCCTTATATCTTCGAGAGTCGTCGATTCGATCATTTGTTTTATCTCTCAACCGACGAAAAATCCCTCGTCTTCCTCCTTTGAACTCCACCGTTCGTCGATTTCTCGTCATTTCGTAGCTCCTGTCGTCGATCACTCCTCCAATCTTCCGATTGTTTGTTCGATTGACTCTCCCTCCGTCGATCGTCGAGTCTTAGGTATCATTCTCTCTCGTGTCGATTCATTCGTGCGGTTTGTTCTTTAGTTTCTTTCGTTTGATTGTGCAATGGCTCCCAAGACCAAGGTGAAGGCTGTTGCTCCTAGACGACCTAAGATTGCTAAGGACCCTTGTCAAAACCAAGAGACCCCACAAAGACCACACTAAGCACGCTGAGCCTCCTCCCTCCGACAGTTCGGGTGGCTATTCCCCTTCTTCCTCCTCCGAAGCTGAGCCTCTCGTGAAGCGTCAGCGTAAGCCCATTGGTGTTCACATTAATAAGCTTGTCACTGAGGCCGAACCTACTCGGGTGGCTGCTGACACCCAGCCCGAGTCTAGTTCCGATACTCCCCAAGGACAAAATCCTACCGGGCCTCCTGCTGATCCTGTAGTTCCAATTTACTGAGACGATTCTAGTCTGGAAAAATTCCATTCCATGCTAGGGATCAGGCTCCTTCGTGAGCATTTTATAGTTTATCATCCCTTCACCGTTGAGAGACTCTTAGAGATTCTCTCATCTACCCACTTGGGTGATCTCTTTCGATACGCTCATATCGACTCCCTCGTGCCAATCCATTCCTGGTCAAATTATTTTATGCCAACCGCATTCGTGGTGAATATGTTGACACATGAGAGGTTGACACTGTGGTGCAGGAGACCCGTATCCATCTTGACCCTACTCTCTTAGGGACCATTCTTAGGATCCCCTCCACTGGCTCCCTTCCTGCCGACATCTCTATTTCTGATGGTGGTGATCTTGACCAGAATGTCCTTCAGGACATGTTTTGTTTGATCCCATCCTTCCTATCTTCTGGAGTCAGGGCCTCCATGTTCACAGCTAGAGGTTGAGCTGTTCACCTTGTGGTGAAGTCCAACATCTTGCCAAAAAATGGCTCTTCAGATCAGCCCTCACAGGAGATCCTCTGTTGCATGTATGCTATCTTCTCGGAGATGTCAGTGAACTGGGCCGGTGTCCTCCTTGATCGGATGGACAAGGTCGAGTTCACTACTTCCTCCGCTCATATCCCTTATGGAGGTCTCCTTACCCTTGTTTTCCTTCATTTTGGTATTGATTTGACTCACTGCGAGCCTTTGCCTCTTGGTCCTCTCATAGATGCTTCTACGAAGTCAAATTCCTCTTCGGCTCTGCAGTTAGCATCTAAGAAGAGGCAGTCTACCTCTGCCTCTTCTTCATCCACCATTCATCCAGCTGATCAGCCTTCCACCTCAGCTGCACCCTCTCGTAACCTTTCAGACGAGAAGGTTACTGGTTTATATGAGTTGTTCTATTTGATGTTCCAGCATCAAAAAAATCCTTTCCCCGATCATCTCAGACCCTTTGTTCCACCACAGCCTACTCAGCCTCCTCCACCTGTCGTCACTGAGATTGTGGAGCATCCTGGTGTTATTGATCCTCAGGCTATCTCATCTGCTGCTGATGCTGCTCCTCCTCCAGAGGATTCTACGGTTGATCCAGAGACTCAGGAGTTCCAGATTGTTTTGGCCTCCTCCTCTGCTGTGATAGGAACACTCACCATTAGATTTTTTTAGTGTTGAGAGTTTTGGAGTGTCTGTATGTATTTTTTTCACTTGTCTCGTGATGTATGGATGATATTGTCTGTATTTTGATCATATACTTTTGATGTACTTGGAGTTGTGGCTATTTTTTTGTACTCCATGTATATTTTGGATTTTATATATATGACGTTTCTTTTATGCTAACTTCACACATTGTCTCATTGTTATATGTTAATTGTGTGAAAAATGTGTGATGATGTCTCATTGTATGCTATTGCATATATATGATGTGATTTGAGACGATTTTAATATTTGGCATGTAATGTTGATATAGGATTCTCATTCCTTTAGTCAACTAAGTTTTCATGTATTTTATGAGTTTTTGATTTGTCTATCAATGAGATGCCCCTTTGTGATTAGTTTTTCTCCAAAAATTTGTGGCATCACTTTTGATATACACCCTATCTTTAGACTCTCTTGATTGTTTTAGTACTTATTAGCACTATTGTTGTTATTCTACTCCCACCTTTTGGATAATGCCACATGGGGAGAGAAATAAACAAATAAACATATAATAATTATGTGCTAAGTAAATTCTAATTCACTTGAATCTAAGATTGAAGTTGCCTTAGATTCAGGGGGAGTAAGATATAATGAACATGGATTTTAATATCCTAGATTTCATGATTCAAGAAAATCATTCCATTCATGCATATCTTACTCATTTGCTTCAATTGATTTATAGATGCCCTAATAATTTTTTGACTAACTTGATTGGCATCTATGCAGGGGGAGTAAGATTTCTTTAAGCACAATTATTTATATTTTTGTTTATGTTTGTTTGTCATCATCAAAAATGGAGAGAATGTTGAGTATTGGACTTCTCCCTACTTGGTGTTAATGATGAGTAAACATAAATACTTGTGACTAATCTCCTATTTGCAGTTAATCCATTGCCTAAGCTATCATGAAGATCAAATAGCAATGGATGATACTCAAAGATCAATGAAAGCAAAGAGAAGTGGATTGGATGATCAAAGATGGTGATTGAAGCTCATAGAAGACTTCAAGCTCATACGTTGGTTAGAAGAGAGTGTTCTACAAATGTAATCTTCTTTTTCTCTTCTAGTATGTAGCTTAGAAGTAGAACTATGTTGGAGCACACACACATCTTCATTTCAGTCTTAGGAAATCATTAGATCAATTTTCCTTAGACTCAATTCATTATTCTCAAGAATGTGCAAGTTGTGATTTCAACAGTCGACTGCTGAACAATTTACAGTCGCATGTATTAAAACAGTCGACTGTGTTTTGTTCCACAGTCGCCTGTTATGCATATACTTAATCAGTTGATTTTTGGGCTTTCGGAGCTTTCACTCTATTAGGCGACTGCTGTACATTTCACAGGCGCCTGTCCAAGTGACAGTCAACTGTGATTTGTTAGTCAGTCGCTTGTCTATCTTCGGCCCAAAATCATTCTCAGTTTGATCTGGCCAGTCGACTGATGGTGTATTTACAGTCGCCTATCCAAGGACCAGTCGACTGTAAATGCTTTAACAGTCGCCTGTTCATGTTTCTTCCGCAAGACTTGCTCTCTGGAATATTTAGTATTCTAGTGTCAGTCGACTGATGTTGTATTTACAGTCGACTGTCAATGGCACAGTTGACTGTTAAGGCTTCAACAGTCGTCTGTCTTTGAGCTTCTCTGCAGACTCAACTCTTTGGAAATACCAGGATTTGTGACAGTCGCCTGTAGGATTTACAGTCGACTGTCTTATCTTCTTCAGTCGCTTGTCTTGTCTTCCCAGACTTTTCTGAGATCTTCTTTACTTACCCCGATTGCGGCCAGTCGCCTGTAGAAGGAATTACGGTCACCTGTTGGATTTACAGTCGACTGTCTTTTCTTCATCAGTCGACTGTCCATGTGGTAAGTTACCTTTTGAATTCTCACCTACCCTCTGACACAGTGCAGCAATCGACTGTGTTTTGTTCAACAGTCGACTGTCGAGTGTGCAAATTCTATCCGTTGAGTTTTTCTGCATGGATTTTAAAGGGGCTTTTGTGAATTCTGTTTGGGGGTTTTGAGAAAACTATACCGTTAGTCTCTACTGTTCCATTGAGAGGTTACTCATCAGCTCAACCATTCAAGCTTTCAATCTTCATTGATCTAAGCTCTCAAAATCCCAAAGCCCTAGAATTCCTATCTTTCAATCTCTTGCTCTCCAACCTAGAACCAAGGAGAAATCTTCTATGCATTTGGTACATTCAAGAGAAAGTGCTTTCCTCTCTTCCAAGAGAGACATCAACACACTACGCACTCTCCTTCAAGTTCTACTTCAAGGTATAGGTGATTGTAAGTGTTGTATTTCATATTTCATAACATCCGTTATTTGATTTACTCTCGGGTTGTGAGAGTGATTTGCTTGCTCCCATGTTGTGGGAGTCAAAGACATCGACTGTACTTCGATTTCACTTGTAGGGTTGCTACAAGTGGGTTTTAAGGAAACCTCAACTTAGGGTTCTAACTTGAGTATCCGGTGGTATCCAGGTGGAAGGGACGTAGGATTACTGGGAACAAGTCGGGAAATGACTTGGGCAATCCAAACACTTGAAACATCTTTGTGTTTGCATTGTTTCATTTTTAGGGTTTATTTTCATTCCGCACTTATTGTTGGTTAGGAATTAAATTTGGTTTAATTACCTTTTTAAATTGCATAAACACTATTCAACATCCCTTCTAGTGTTTTCCTCATAGCCAGGAACTTTACAAACTTGCAAACTGTTTCGCCTGGTCCTCGAAGGATATGCCCGGCATCGACCCCGAGGTAATATCCCACAAGCTCGAAGTCGACCCGACTTTCAGACCCATGAAGCAGAAGAAGAATAACATGAGGGGCAAAAAGATGAAGACCGCAATCGAGGAAGTGGATCGACTTCTGGAGGCAGGCTTCATTCGGGAGGTCAAATATCTCGACTGGCTCTTGTTGAATCATTGGGCCGACACTTGAGATGACTCGACCGACGAGTGACTAAGGACCACAGAGCCCACAAGAGAAACCCGATATGGACTTGGTCAAAGTCCACCAGCCAGTCGCCCGTTGCACTCTCATCACTCGAACGTGGGATTGAAGGCGGCCTCATAAATAGCGGAAACGTCGGCAACATTTGCTTCTATTAAAGAGGGAAGATCATGGCACCATAATGGATGACCGTTATCTTCCCAACGTCACTGAAAGGACACAGGAGGCCTATAAATACCAAAAGGTTCTAAGTCTGAAGGGACGAGATCTAATACATAGATTCTACTCTTTCAGCATATATTTCTTCCATTAAAGAGCTTGCGACGTCAGATCTGAGACGAACCTCCATAGGTCGATCTCAGCTGCTCTAAGCTCCATCTCTTCCTTAAGTTCCCATTCTAACTTAAGCATCGGAGGGGATTTGGGTCGAAACCCAGATCCGACCCCCTGACGCTTCTTTATGGTGCAGATCGTCGAGTCTAATTATTGCTTCTTTATCCCTTTTCACTATGTTCTACCTTGCTCTATATATTGCATAGTTAGTAGGAAGAGGCACAAGCCACAAGCGATATCAATCACCTAGAAAAATTAAGGAAAAGAGATGGAGTTTAGAAGAAGCTTCCTTGTGGCCTTGGTAGTGTTGATGGTCATCAGGGGAGGAGAGGCACAGATAAGGCAGAAATTTTATCAGCGTTCGTTCTCGAATGTGGAGTGGATTGTGAGGCAGGCCGTGATGGGGAAGATAAGGCAGACGTTCGTCACAGTCCCTGCAACGTTGAGGCTCTTCTTCCATGATTGTTTTGTTGAGGTGAGTCCACAGAGCTCTTCATTAGGGACATTGTAGTTCTTCTCTAGTGTTGCTTGGTACATTTTGACAGTAATGTAGCATCATAACTTGTGCAAAATCTTGAAAATTGCAGGGATGCGATGCCTCGGTCCTGATATCGTCCTCGAGGGGAAACACCGAGAAAGATGCAACAGACAATCTCTCGCTCACCGGAGACGGGTTCGACACCGTTAACAAGGCCTGTAGTGCCCTGGGAAGCTACTGCACATGTACTAGAGGGGGGGTGAATAGTACTTTTAAATAATAAGGAGTGTTATTCCTAATTATCGTGCAATTAACAAACAACGATGCGGAATAACTACAATCAAGAAATAATGCAAACACAAACACAATGGTTTAATGGGTTCGGATCCACCCAAGTCTCCCCGACTTGTTCCTGGTGATCCTACGTCCCAACCACCCGGATCCCTTCCGGATACTTGAGTTAGAAACCCTAACTCAAGATTTCCAATATGAACACTTGCGAAAACCTCACAAGTGAAATCGACCTACAATCGATGACCGTGACTCCCACAACCCGGGATCACGCAAACCTCTCACAACCGAGAGTATACAATTCAAATATAACTGAAATGAAATGCTTACCAACAAAATACCTATGCCTTGAGATTTCTTACCAAATTAGGGCAAAGAGGATTTTGATGGAGGAAGAGTCACCAAACCCTAGCTTCAAGAAGATGACCAGCAATGGAAGCCTAGGGATGAGATGGATGACCTAGAATCAAGCCCTTGGCTTGGAAGGCTCACAATCAATGAATCTCTCTTGAGGAATAAGAGTGAGGGAGAGATTCTTTGAGAATGGGAGAGCTTAAAGATGAGAGTTGAAAGCTTCTCTCTTTGAATCAATAGAACTCTGAAATAGCAGCCTTGGGTCCTATGAAATAACCCCTTCAGGTATTTAAAGGATCAAGGGAAAAGGGAGAGAGAAACGTCGCTTTCAAAACTCCAACGGATCTAAATCTGAAGCAGACTAGTCGGTCAAAGAACAACCACTGACCGACTAGTTCATCAACTAGTCGGTCGGTGAAACAACATGAACCGACTAAGAGGTGAACAGTGAACAGATAGAATTTCAGACCTAGAAATCTAGTCGGTCCAAGAAGACTTTCTGACCGACTAGTTTCACAACTAGTCGGCCAGTCAATGAACGTAGACCGACTAAGAGGCAAAATGAAATAGTCTGAATACAATTTGACTTAGTCGGTCCAAGAACAAAAGTTGACCGACTAGATTGTCAACTAGTCGGTCACCAAACGTTCTTAGACCGACTAACGATAAACAGTAGCTTAGGAGAAATTTAGTATGAACAGTAAGTCACAACTAGTCGGTCAAAGAAGCATCACTGACCGACTAGTTCACAAACTAGTCGGTCGGTGAGTCAACGTAGACCGACTAACTGTAAACAGTAAAGTCCAAGAAATTAAGGAATCAAACTAGTCGGTCCAAGAAGAGTTGCTGACCGACTAGATCACCATCTAGTCGGTCAGTACTCCTTCTTGTACCAACTAACATACACAAACAAGTCCGAATCGAAGCGCGATGCTTCGAGGAAGTTAGAATGAACTTGTACAAAGATCCTAGAGCTACGATATGAGCGTTATGAAGATAGAAACGTAAGATATACTCAAGGCTTAACATTCTATAGATCGAAGCTAAAAGACTATAAAATAAACCTTAGCGATCCGTCTTCAAAGCTTCGATCAAATCTTCATGACTTCCAAAAAGGTCCAAAAGCTTCAACGAAGCTTTAGGCATTGAATACGAGCTTTGAGAAGACTTAAGATGTCGCTTTGGATGTTCTCATGAATTTGGCGACGATCTCCATAACTGCGCTCACAAAGTTGTTAGTTCATGATATATTTATGTTTGCTCATCATCCAAAACCAAATCCGGGGAATCCAATACTCAACATTCTCCCCCTTTTTGGTGATGACAAACCAACATATATAATAATAAAAAATAATGAACTAAATGGAATATACTTACTCCCCCTGCATTGATGACACATTAGTTCCATATGAAATAATAAGCACATACATCAAGCAGACGAGGAAAGTAAAAATTCAAATCCAATAATTGAGATTTAGGATTTGTAATCCATTTTTATATCTTAACTCCCCCTGAATCTAATATATCAAATTAGATTCATGGTAAATTATCATTTAGCACATGCCATTATTATGCCATTATTATATCTCTCCCCCTTTGGCATAATCCAAAAAGAGCGGGATGAAGCCAATGACAATAATTCATTAAGCATGGGAGTCTAAGAATACGACCACGTTTCATATGACACCAAAATAAAATTCGAATAACATCAAAGAGTGTCAATGAGGCCATAGTCGAAAATCGAAAAATTAAAAATCATCAAAATATCAAATGTAAATTCACTTATTGATGAAAGGAATTTATTCTCCAATATCAACATTTATAGCTATTTTAGTGCATGGAAAAAAATTCTATGTTTTCATACAACTAAAGCTATTGAATCAAAATAAATCGTCGAGCGACGAAATCAATATCAGAGACATACATAAAATGTGCACAAAGGAATGAACCATCAGAAGAGTGGTGCACATCAAAGAATATCAAATGTCAAAATATCGATTGAAAATGAACATAAAGTAAGAGCACATCAAAACTAAGTGAAGTGCGCGATGAGAAGTGACAAGGTGATAAAAGTAATACGAAAAACATCATAATAACTTTTAAAAACATGTCATGCCAAAAATAGATATGAATTTCAAAGTATTTATGGCATTCACAATTCTATCATGCTAGGAGAAACAAAATGATACCAATGTAAATAAATAGATTCTAACCAAGCATGCATTCAACCCTCATGGATACCAAATGTAATATCATACTTACAACATTAAGCTCCCCCTACATTGGTGCAATACCTAAGCACCATCAACTCCGTTTGAATGAAAGTCTTCGCAAACCGAGGAGTTGGTAGGGTTGGTATCCCACGGTGGATTGAACCTAGAAAACTTCATTTCGGTATCCAAAAATCCTTTTGGATCCAATGGGTTAGACAACAAATTTGAAATTCGAAATAAAAAATATTGTAACCCATAAATTAATATAATCAAAATCAATTTTATAAACATATGCCTTGGTACCCATAACATGATCATAGACTCATGGTACCAAGCATTGAAGAGTTAAAGGAACTAACCCTTCGGAAACCAAGTCCAAGAGGAACTTGACTTTCCAACATAATCATCATTCAAAATAACATCATTAATATAGGATTGCACATAAACATTCATAGCATCATCGCTAGTGTTCTTGGGACCCCAAATAGTGTACATTTTGGGAATCCTCTTCCTAGTGGTTGCATGCACAAAAGTTTGATTTCTATGTGGTGCATGTGGCCTAGGAGCATGAGATCTAGCAATAGCATTATGATGAGCATGAGATCCATGATGTGGTGTAGCATATATACGTGGATAAGCATGAGGTGTGTATGCATGAGGATGATTATGAGAGAAGGCATGCACATGTGGATGAGATGTTTGAACATAAGCATTAGGATGTGCATGATCATGATTACGTGCATGTGGGTGTCTCATATGAGTGTTCGCACGTGCTCGTGGATGCGGAGCATAAAAATCATCATTAATATTAGCATGCACCGGTGGAGTAGGATGTGTGTTCCTACGTGGCATAGCATGTGAGTACAAAAATGCATGACCCCTCTTTGGAGGTCTACCCAAAGTGGGTTTCTTTCCAATCGGGGGTGTGTATGAAGTGGAAGCACTATTGGTAGAAGAACTACCAATGGGGAGTTTGCTCCCACTCGTTGAGGCGTCGGAGGTAGGCCTAACAAAGGTTGTAGACGATTTGGATGAGTCTCCCATCTTATACCCCAAGCCAATGTGGTGTTTGGCCAGAAGTAAGTCATTTAGGATATTATCCAAATGGCCCTTACCTCTATTGAAATCATTGATACGGCCTAACGTGCACTCATACTTCTCTTTGAGAGAATGCAAAGAAGCATCCAAAGTGGATACTTGCGATGTGAGTGCATAAACACGTGATTTGAGATTCTTATTCTCAATACTCAAAGTTGAGTTTTGAGACGTCAAATCCGCTATCACATGTTCATCCGAATCCTCAACAAGAACATGCTCAAGTTGAGATTTGAGGGACTTCACCTCATTTCTCAACAAGCCATTATGAGTAAGAAAACTTGCTTTCTCATTGGCAAGTGTCTCAACAATGGTGTCATTGTTGGTGATGGTAGACTTAGGAGAGGTTTGGAGGCTAACAAGTTCATCTTTGGTCTTATTATATCTATCTACTAATTTAGTAAATTTAGACCAAATTTCTTGGTTTGCTAACCTCATTTCATCAATAGTAGGTTCTCCGTTTTCATCCTCGCTACCATCCTCGCTATCATCGAATGAGGACTTTCGATCTTTTGCCTCATTAGCCATGAAGCAAAGTTTTGCTTTCTCCACTCTTCCATCATCCGACTCTCCACTTGAGGAATCCTCTTCGGAGTCGGTTAATGTGCCAACAAGCCCTTTCTTTTGCTTTCTCGACTTGTCGTACTTAGATGCCTTCCATTTCTTCTTGTGTTTGTAGAGAGGACAATCCGGTTTGATATGTCCTGGCTTGTTGCATTTATAACACACGGGAGTAGAAGCATTAGTCGAATTAACTTTAGATTTATTCAAAGATATACCTTCTCGGAGGAATCGATCGAACTTCCTTGCCATACGGGTAATGGATTCCATGTCCAATTCGTCTTCTGATTCTTCATCATCGGTAGATGGAGCGGCCTTGAATGCAATTCCCTTTTTCTTTGGCTCATCTTGCTTCAAGTACGCCTTCATCTTTTCCCTCATCCGGATCTTACTATCCTTGCGTACCTCATAAGACAACAATGTACCCATTAGTTGTACGACGGTATATTTATTCATGTCATTACCTTCCTCGATGGCGTAGGTACGCTTTTCCCAACATGATGGAAGACCATCGATAATCTTCGCGACTTTCTCCTTTTGGGTATAGACCTTCCCAAGAGCTTCCAAGTCGTTTGATATATCCACGAAGCGAGCGTAATATTCCTTCATGGTTTCGCCCTGCTCCATATGAAACAACTCAAATTCTTTATTAGCAACGACGAGTTTAGAATCTTTTACCGTACTCGATCCTTCGTGCAATATGAGGAGTTGGTTCCATATTTGATATGCAATCTTACATGTGCATATCTTGTTGAAGTCCTCAGGCTCCAACGCACAATTCAAGGCATTCATTGCCTTGGCATTGGCAACTTCCGCGGCGACCTCCGCGGGAGTCCACTTTGCGAAATCATTTTCGGAAGGCTCGATATACTCCGTCATGGTGGCTCTCCATAGTGAAGCGCTCCGGAGGAAAATTTGCATCCGGCATTTCCAGTACCCGTAGTTGGTACCGTTGAAGTGTGGAGGCCTGACGGAGGATAGTCCTTCCATAACTGAAGAAGCTCCATCGCGGTTCTTGAAGACGTTGTAGTCGTTGTTCGTCATAGCTTTGAACTTGTAGCTTTAACCTTGGCTCTGATACCAATTGTAGTGCCCTGGGTAGCTACTGCACATGTACTAGAGGGGGGGTGAATAGTACTTTTAAATAATAAGGAGTGTTATTCCTAATTATCGTGCAATTAACAAACAACGATGCGGAATAACTACAATCAAGAAATAATGCAAACGCAAACACAATGGTTTAATGGGTTCGGATCCACCCAAGTCTCCCCGACTTGTTCCCGGTGATCCTACGTCCCAACCACCCGGATCCCTTCCGGATACTTGAGTTAGAAACCCTAACTCAAGATTTCCAATATGAACACTTGCGAAAACCTCACAAGTGAAATCGACCTACAATCGATGACCGTGACTCCCACAACCCGGGATCACGCAAACCTCTCACAACCGAGAGTATACAATTCAAATATAACTGAAATGAAATGCTTACCAACAAAATACCTATGCCTTGAGATTTCTTACCAAATTAGGGCAAAGAGGATTTTGATGGAGGAAGAGTCACCAAACCCTAGCTTCAAGAAGATGACCAGCAATGGAAGCCTAGGGATGAGATGGATGACCTAGAATCAAGCCCTTGGCTTGGAAGGCTCACAATCAATGAATCTCTCTTGAGGAATAAGAGTGAGGGAGAGATTCTTTGAGAATGGGAGAGCTTGAAGATGAGAGTTGAAAGCTTCTCTCTTTGAATCAATAGAACTCTGAAATAGCAGCCTTGGGTCCTATGAAATAACCCCTTCAGGTATTTAAAGGATCAAGGGAAAAGGGAGAGAGAAACGTCGCTTTCAAAACTCCAACGGATCTAAATCTGAAGCAGACTAGTCGGTCAAAGAACAACCACTGACCGACTAGTTCATCAACTAGTCGGTCGGTGAAACAACATGAACCGACTAAGAGGTGAACAGTGAACAGATAGAATTTCAGACCTAGAAATCTAGTCGGTCCAAGAAGACTTTCTGACCGACTAGTTTCACAACTAGTCGGCCAGTCAATGAACGTAGACCGACTAAGAGGCAAAATGAAATAGTCTGAATACAATTTGACTTAGTCGGTCCAAGAACAAAAGTTGACCGACTAGATTGTCAACTAGTCGGTCACCAAACGTTCTTAGACCGACTAACGATAAACAGTAGCTTAGGAGAAATTTAGTATGAACAGTAAGTCACAACTAGTCGGTCAAAGAAGCATCACTGACCGACTAGTTCACAAACTAGTCGGTCGGTGAGTCAACGTAGACCGACTAACTGTAAACAGTAAAGTCCAAGAAATTAAGGAATCAAACTAGTCAGTCCAAGAAGAGTTGCTGACCGACTAGATCACCATCTAGTCGGTCAGTACTCCTTCTTGTACCAACTAACATACACAAACAAGTCCGAATCGAAGCGCGATGCTTCGAGGAAGTTAGAATGAACTTGTACAAAGATCCTAGAGCTACGATATGAGCGTTATGAAGATAGAAACGTAAGATATACTCAAGGCTTAACATTCTATAGATCGAAGCTAAAAGACTATAAAATAAACCTTAGCGATCCGTCTTCAAAGCTTCGATCAAATCTTCATGACTTCCAAAAAGGTCCAAAAGCTTCAACGAAGCTTTAGGCATTGAATACGAGCTTTGAGAAGACTTAAGATGTCACTTTGGATGTTCTCATGAATTTGGCGACGATCTCCATAATTGCGCTCACAAAGTTGTTAGTTCATGATATATTTATGTTTGCTCATCATCCAAAACCAAATCCGGGGAATCCAATACTCAACAAGGCCAAACAAGCCGTCGGGGCCGGCCATGGTGTTGTATCGTGTGCTGACATTCTGGCACTGGCTGCTAGAGACATAGTATTACTTGTAAGCACAGAGCCTGCAAGCAGAAAAATTAAATTAAATTATGTTAATTTTTCATCATATGACAGACTGATTGTCACATGTTCGTAGGCTAAGTTGTTAGTATATCTCATTGTATGCTAATGTTAAGCCTTATGCCATGTCACATGCTAGTAAATTAAATTATTAGTATAGCTCATTTTATGCTAATGGGTTGATGTGTTAGTATTTTTTCTAATAAGAAGTATGCAATATGCTATTGTGTAGAAAATTCTAGTATGTCATTTTATGTTATCATGCTATTTTGTATTAAGACATTAGTATGTGACATGTAGTAAGCCTTTCATGCCATTTGTTCTAGCATGCTATTTATGCCATCTAAGCCATTTATGTTAGTATGTAGCAACTAGCATGTCATGTTGGTAATGTTAGTAATACCATTATTGTTAATGCTTTGTTAGTTATGTTGGTAACTTGCCATATGTCAAATCTATGCAATACGCATGTTATATGTTCGTAGTTAGTGTTTAACATGTCATTGTTAGTAGTTTTCCATAGTAATATGACATGTTATACTCCATGTGCTTATGTTACTATACTTGTGACAAGATACTCTTATGAGGATAGAACATGATATGTTGTATAGTAAAAATAATGGAATTAAGTGATAAATTGTTGATGCGATGTTCATTGAAACACGACATCGGAGAATTGAATGAAAGGATGGAAATATTGTGAATGCGGTAAAGAGAACGCAAAAATGAATGAAACAATGAAATTTTCCCATAAAATGAGGGTGAGGAATTTGATTGTAACAGACTAGAAATATCGGTCTACCTTGAGGTAGGTGAGATTTCAGACTTTGGGTTTAGGGGAAATGCGTGTAAATTTTAGGAGCTAAGGAGCGGATATGATAGATTTCTCACTCGCTTGTCACTCTCGGAAGGGGGAGTTGACTAGAGTTAGAGAGTCCGGTGGTGTACTCGTGATGCACCATGCGATAATTGATGGTTTTTCTCCGTTTGTCCCATGAAAAACCGAGATTTGTCTCACTCTTGTACCTTGCTCTGTTCGGGTAAGGAGTTACGAGAGGCTCCTTCAGTGCCCATGTCGCTAGTTGAGGTACCACTTTTCACCCATCCTGGGTGAAGTCCGGCTCCTTAGCGTTCTACGGTTTACTCGGGTTTCCAAATAACCATTAAACATCTAATTTTAAACTAACTTAATCTGTTATTCCCATTCTCAGTCACTTTTACTTTCAGTAATTGTGTATTGTTAATTTAAATGCTGCATTAATTCTTTGGTTGTTGTGACACCTGTAGTTAGATGATTAGATAGAAGGACCAGTTCCAAAACTGGATCCCACTTGAGTGTTATGAGTTCCTATTGGGTCACGCGTTGACGTGTCCACTTGTAGTTGCAGGTGCGGGACCCGAGCAGCCTGTGCGGGTTCCGAAGATGGAAACCGGTACCAGTACTTCAAAGGTAGAGCCTGTGGGCAATTTTGTCTAGTTAGACTACCCTGGGTAGACTAGTGGGTGTGTCGTACCGTGTGTGGACACTTTTTGTTCTTTTGGGCCGGGGTTTCTCTTTTTTACCCCCACTTTTGTACCCCCCATTTGTACAACTGATGTATGTATTTGTACTTTGTTTAATATAATGGAATGTACAGTGTTGTTATGTTTTCTTTTCAGTACTGTGATTTTATATTCTGTTGGAGCACTTTACTTTTCTCTGTGTATTATTCTAGTGCTGTTGCTGTGGCCTGCGGAATTAGTTTATTTAACCACAACAAAATGCCTTATAGTATTTGGATAGAAGGGCTCGAAGCCAGTATCTGAATACTACGATGGCCTCGTCAGCTACGTCTCTCCGTATTGGGAGAGTGGGGCGTGACAGGCAGGCTAGAATTGCGGAAGATTGAAAGACATGCCTTGATGTTCGTGATCTTCGGCGGCATACTTTATCGAAAGCATCGCGCGAGATACGACGTCTTGACTTATCTAAAATGCCTGGGACCCATATAAGCTGAGCAGGTCATCTGCGAGATACACGAGGGTCTCCACGGGAATCATTTTGGCGGTCGCACCATAGCACACAAGGTGATCCGGCTGGGCTATTACTGGCCGACCATGCTGGACGACGCGACCAAGTACGGCAAGAGATGCGAGAAGTGCCAAAGATTTTACAAGCATACAACCGCGCCACCCGTCGACCTGATTCCAATCATCAGCCCGGTCACGTTCGCCAAATGGGGCCTCGACATCCTCGAACCATTCCCAATGACGTCTGGAGAAAGGAAGTTTCTTGTCATCGCAGTCGACTACTTCAGTAAATGGATCGAGGCGGAGCCACTAGCGTGCATCACCTGGAAGGAGATGAAGAACTTCGTCTGGAAGTCTATTATATGCCGCTTTGGGGTACCCCGCTCTATGGTGACGGGCAATGGAAAGCAGTTCGACTGTGCGGACTTCAGAAGCTTCTGCTCGGCTTGGGACGTCAACCTCCACTTCGCCTCTGTGGCGCATCCACAATGCAATGGCATGGCGGAAGCAGCGAACAAATGCATCCTTGAGCCCCTGAAAAAGAAGGTCGGCTATGCCCATGGATCTTGGCCCGACGAGCTACCATGCATCATTTGGTCCTATCGCATCACTTACAAAGCTTCAACCGGTGAGAGTCCCTTCATGCTTGCACATAGGGTGAAGACCGTCGTCCCAGTAGAGGTCGGTGAGGAATCCCTCCGGCTCCAATACTTCAACGAAGAAGCCAACATAGAAGGCCTCGACATCAACATCGAGCTCATCGACGAGATAAGGGACCGTGCTCTAACAAGCCTCATCAAGCACAGCAAGAGGATGGCAAGGTACTACAACTCCTGCGTAAGGAAACGAAGCTTCGGATTCGACGGCCTCTTCCTCAGAGATGTGATTCGGAGTGAATATTGCATATTTAACCCCCTTATTAGTCCTATTTTGTGCCCATATGATGCTTAATTTATCTCTAATACATTCGTATTTTTCTCATCATCATTTATTAGAGAAATTACTCTATTTGTGAACAAAACTTGAATTTGATTGTGTATTTCTGCACTTTTATATTTTTCCTAGCATCGTCTCGATCTCACGATTCCAACGACTATTTATTTGTATTTTTCTGAGATCTGTGCTAATTACTGTGTATTTTTGAATGCAGAATACCAATTAAATGGAGAAATACGGAAGAAAATACGCTTAAATACGTATATACGTCGGTGCACGATTTTTGGCGAGCCACGCGGCACAATCACGACCATCCGATTTCAATCCAACGGCGCTGCTTCAAACATCGAACGCTGGCGACGCGGCTAAAAATGGGCCGTTCGATCGAGATCGAACGGATGTCGACAGTGCATTTCGCAGCAGCCAGCACGATTCTTGGCGGCCTACATGGCACGATCCCACGCGGTTTCCGCTCAATCCGACGGCCCGATGCAGCGATCAGCGGAGCGGCGACGCGGCAACGTTTCGACCGAGCAATCAAGATTGGACGGCCCAGATCCGGGCGGATTCGAATTCGAATTCGAATCGGATGAGCGGGCGACGTGGCCATCTCCTGGCCGCAAGATCGTGATCCGACGGTCACGGTTGATCCCAAGGCGAAAACGGAGAGCGTTAGCGGATGCGGGTGCAGCGTGCCAGCGGACCCGTTAAGATGGCCACGTGTCGATACGAGGTTAAATCCCTCACAGATCGTGTGGCTACGGTTTGATCCGGTCGTGGATGCGGCTTTTGAGCGCTATTGGGCGCGAAAACGAAGCGGGTTTCGACCCGTTATACCCCCAAACCCGCAATGCTATTATATAAGCGTATTTCTAGGGTTTTTGGGGGGAGGCTGGCGTATTTTGGGACTTTTGGAGCGGCTACTGTGCGTATTTCTCCAGGGGAAAATTCTGAAAAATCCCAGAGGCTATTCTTCTACTTTCCAGAGAGTTTTGGGTTCTAAAGTGGAGATTTGGTGACAATTTCTTGAACTTATACCCCGTATTTGGTGTATTTCATTGTATTTGGCTAGTATAACGATGTATTTGGCTATCAAAACTGATTGTTTTTGCACCATGCATGGCTAAGATCTTTGTGCTATGGTTGTGAAGTAATTAGGAGTATTTAATTGATGAATTTCATGTCTTTAGCCCTATTTTCATGTCAAAATCACTCGTAACATTGATTTCTACAACGTATTTGTTGGGAATTTGCTTATTGTCGATATTATTTACATCCCGTATGGCTAGGCCCTGACAAGGCTAGCCAATTTATGTTCACTAATCTGAACTTATTTTTGCTTTTATCGTTTAATGAAATCAATATTGCTAGTGATGCGTATACGGTCACTTTGACTAGTTTTCATCGTTTCATCTTCCGATGTCTTCGTGCCCTGTCCGGACGAAGCGTTGAGTTATATGAAAGACATGATATTTCAGCGATTATTAACTCCTAATGAAATCACAACCGTAGCACATCCACTTTATATGTGTCGGTGTTGACGTAGTTAGGGTGTCGTGATTATTGGTTTCTATATCTTTTCGTCCTATTTTAATTGTATAATTCTTTGGCACGATTTTATATACTTGAACGCCATGCTTTCCGACGTTTTCGTGCCCTGACCGGACGAAACGTTGAGTTATAGAAAAGGTATTGATATTCATTGATTGTGCACACCCTAACGAAATCAAACCCAACATATGATCCCCATACTTGTATCCCTCTCCAAGTCACCGTAAATATCGTAGGATTTTCATTTCTTATTCCATACTCTTGATCCTATATGTTTGTGTTCGATAGGTGGTTGGTTAACATCGTATTATTACTCTTTTCAGATTGACGTTCGTAGTTTTGCAGGTCAGTTGTCCCGCGGATTCGATACCTGGACTCACCAGGATATTACTTGCACGATCTCCTGCGCTTGGGAGTAGTTCTCACATCATTTGAGACAAGGCAAGTTTTTGGCGCCGTCGCTGGGGATAACAGTACTTGTAAGCTGCGATTTCAGTTCGTTTGGAGGAACATTCGGTGAGATCCTTCCATCTTATAGTCTAGGATTTTTTTTATTTTGTTTTTTTGTTTTCTTTTTAAAAATGGAGTATATGGAATACATGAAATTCTATTGCACGAACAATTTGTATGATGCAGAATATGATAAGGCACACAAACATAGGATGGAGAAGCTCAAGATTGTTAGTTTTAATCAGACTGATTGTGAAACTTTCTTTCAGGCCTGGAGGAGGTTCACAGACATAATTTCGAGCTATCCGCAGCATGGGTTTACGAAGAAAGAGCTTATGGAGTCCTTCCTAGGTGGACTACGACCACAGCTGCAGGAATTCTTGGGAGTCATGACGCCGACAGAGGCGTGGAATTATATGGAGTCTTTGCCAGAGGACGAAGAAATCATGAAAGAGACTTCAGAGTGCGATTCAACGGAGCCTTCAAGCCTTGATCCAGAGGAGCAAAGCGTAGACGTACCTTTGCACCACTTGAAAGAGGAAGTTCAACTGCTTATTCAGACACAGGACGCCACGTCCCACCAATTCCAAGAGAAATTCCTCGCTCGGAGTCGACAGATTCAGCAATCTATTGAAAACCTTAAGCTGATTTCCACTTGCGTAGAAGAAAATAATTCGTTTGAAATTCAATTTCCAAAATCTAATTTGATTTCATCTTCTATTGTAGGTATATCGAGCGAGCCGTGTCACGATGAAGTCACGAATGAAAGCATTGACATGGCAGGAAGTGTGTGCAAAGTAGAGGATGAGCGAGCAATTTTGGATGAACAGGAGGAGGAGACGACTAGGGACATTGGTTTAAAGAATATCGCTATGGAGCCCGAACCGTTCCCTTCCCCAGTTTTCTCCCAAAACCATTTACCCCTCTCCACATTGACTGAGCATCATACCGAGCGTAGTGCACATTTTTCAGGGAGTAGTCATCATCAAGCTTTATTTTATTTTACTTATTTTGATGACTACATATGGAACATTTATGTAGAAAGAAATTTTAAACTAATTTGGACTGACATAACTCCTCTCTTGCAGGACATTAGTAAACAACTCATTGAGATGCTTGGAGTTGTGTTGCTGGGGTCCAATTTAGCTTTTGGAGGAAGAATAATCGCCGAGGAGCGCAAGGAACAAATTGAACAACTTCCTCCACCATCAAAGATTCGGGATCCGCCATTTGATCACGGTGTGTTCTTTCCAGTAGTGTAGATTTTATTTGCTTTCTAGGATGCTTGCTTGAATAAACTCGTACCCTCTTCGACATTGAGGACAATGTCCATCTTTAGTTGGGGGGTGTGTATGAGACCTTAGGATTTTTTTTCAAAAGCATGGCATAAGGAAAGAATGAACCACCAATCTCACATTTTTTTAAACTCCTTCATATACCTCAAATGCGGATGATTATGCATTAACGGAGTTCTAAAATTTTTTATGGCTTGAATTAATTTTTTCCTCCATGAATTACCGTTAATATGCTATTCATGAAAAATTTTCAACTGCCATGATTAATATCTCGAAATAGTTTGAATTTATTTCATGCATGCTAAAGGTGATGAAAAAGCTTGAGTATACACGTTTTTTTTGAAAAGTCTTCAAGTTGAAGAGGAATTTGGCTTTGGTTATTAATGCTTTGTTTAAAAAATGATGGGTATTGAGTTGCTTAAGAAAAGAAAAATGAATGAAAAAAGAATGATGAAAAATGAATGAATGAAGTATGTCACTAATAAATAACTTGGTTGGCTCGAGTAGTACAGTCCGAGGGGTCCTTTTTGGCCTAATGCCCTATTATCGTCTGATTTGGGAGCCATTGACCGGAAACTCACTCATTTGATGGAGCGATCCAAGTTATACATTTTTCTGTGAATGTTGCTTGATGCACGTTACGCGGAACGAATAAAAGAAAAGAAATGGTGAAAATACTAAGCAACTTCAATACCCATGTCTTGAATGATTATTTTGATAGGCCAATTCCTTGGAAACAAGAAAACTAGAGAAAAACGACGTGATATACTTTCGCTTGCGCAAAATGATGATTGTATGTTATTTATTCATACTAAATTAGAGAAAACATCATGTGATTGATCTTCGTCATGGATGTGTATATTGATAGTCAAGATCATGTTGGAAAGCGAATTGTTGAGCCACGCCATAAGCGGTTGATAGAATTAATTTTTATTGATCATCCGTATTTATCGCTCTTTTTGCTAGGGACTAGCAAAACGCTAGTTGGGGGGTGTGATTCGGAGTGAATATTGCATATTTAACCCCCTTATTAGTCCTATTTTGTGCCCATATGATGCTTAATTTATCTCTAATACATTCGTATTTTTCTCATCATCATTTATTAGAGAAATTACTCTATTTGTGCACAAAACGTGAATTTGATTGTGTATTTCTGCACTTTTATATTTTTCCTAGCATCGTCTCGATCTCACGATTCTAACGACTATTTATTTGTATTTTTCTGAGATCTGTGCTAATTACTGTGTATTTTTGAATGCAGAATACCAATTAAATGGAGAAATACGGAAGAAAATACGCTTAAATACGTATATACGTCGGCGCACGATTTTTGGCGCGCCACGCGGCACAATCACGACCATCCGATTTCAATCCAACGGCGCTGCTTCAAACATCGAACGCTGGCGACGCGGCTAAAAATGGGCCGTTTGATCGAGATCGAACGGATGTCGACAGTGCATTTCGCAGCAGCCAGCACGATTCTTGGCGGCCTACGTGGCACGATCCCACGCGGTTGCCGCTCAATCCGAAGGCCCGATGCAGCGATCAGCGGAGCGGTGACGCGGCGACGTTTCGACCGAGCGATCAAGATTGGACGGCCCAGATCCGGGCGGATTCGAATTCGAATTCGAATCGGATGAGCGGGCGACGTGGCCATCTCCTGGCCGCAAGATCGTGATCCGACGGTCACGGTTGATCCCAAGGCGAAAACGGAGAGCGTTAGCGGATGCGGGTGCAGCGTGCCAGCGGACCCGTTAAGATGGCCACGTGTCGATACGAGGTTAAATCCCGCACAGATCGTGTGGCTACGGTTTGATCCGATCGTGGATGCGGGTTTTGAGCGCTATTGGGCGCGAAAACGAAGCGGGTTTCGACCCGTTATACCCCCAAACCCGCAATGCTATTATATAAGCGTATTTCTAGGGTTTTGGGGGGGAGGCTGGCGTATTTTGGGACTTTTGGAGCGGCTACTGTGCGTATTTCTCCAGGGGAAAATTCTGAAAAATCCCAGAGGCTATTCTTCTACTTTCCAGAGAGTTTTGGGTTCTAATGTGGAGATTTGGTGACAATTTCTTGAACTTATACCCCGTATTTGGTGTATTTCATTGTATTTGGCTAGTATAACGATGTATTTGGCTATCAAAACTGATTGTTTTTGCACCATGCGTGGCTAAGATCTTTGTGCTATGGTTGTGAAGTAATTAGGAGTATTTAATTGATGAATTTCATGTCTTTAGCCCTATTTTCATGTCAAAATCACTCGTAACATTGATTTCTACAACGTATTTGTTGGGAATTTGCTTATTGTCGATATTATTTACATCCCGTATGGCTAGGCCCTGACAAGGCTAGCCAATTTATGTTCACTAATCTGAACTTATTATTGCTTTTATCGTTTAATGAAATCAATGTTGCTAGTGATGCGTATACGGTCACTTTGACTAGTTTTCATCGTTTCATCTTCCGATGTCTTCGTGTCCTGTCCGGACGAAGCGTTGAGTTATATGAAAGACATGATATTTCAGCGATTATTAACTCCTAATGAAATCACAACCGTAGCACATCCACTTTATATGTGTCGGTGTTGACGTAGTTAGGGTGTCGTGATTATTGGTTTCTATATCTTTTCGCCCTATTTTAATTGTATAATTCTTTGGCACGATTTTATATACTTGAACGCCATGCTTTCCGACGTTCTCGTGCCCTGACCGGACGAAACGTTGAGTTATAGAAAAGGTATTGATATTCATTGATTGTGCACACCCTAACGAAATCAAACCCAACATATGATCCCCATACTTGTATCCCTCTCCAAGTCACCGTAAATATCGAAGGATTTTCATTTCTTATTCCATACTCTTGATCCTATATGTTTGTGTTCGATAGGTGGTTGGTTAACATCGTATTATTACTCTTTTCAGATTGACGTTCGTAGTTTTGCAGGTCAGTTGTCCCGCGGATTCGATACCTGGACTCACCAGGATATTACTTGCACGATCTCCTGCGCTTGGGAGTAGTTCTCACATCATTTGAGACGAGGCAAGATGCGACCTTCAAACTGGAGATCAGCCGCCGAGAAAAGCTCACCGCCAAATGGGAAGGCCTATATACAATAACTGACATAGTGGGACCGGCGACCTACATTTTGGCGACAATGGAGGGCGAGGAATTAGCTCATCCATGGAACGCCAAGTATTTTCTCAAATATTATCAATAAACAATCAATGTGTTGTCTCAATTTGATTTTCAGCTCCTCCCCAAAATTAGAGCACCTCCACGAAGGTTGGCTAAACGTTCGAAAGCCCAAGCTCTCACAAAACGACATAGAAGATAGGTCTTGGCTCTATCTCCGACATGTCATTACGTTTCGACTTATACACTCTTTGTGTTTTTCTTGCGTGCGAGAAATTCTAGGCCAAGGTCGGCTTAATCATTGGTAGCAAGCTACCTCGCCGCAAGCAGAGATCTAGGACAGGCTATGCGCTGCACCCCTGAAAGGTTGCCAAGGGTTTGGGACAGGCTACACGCCTCGACCCTTCCCTATCAAACCTCCAGGGCAGATCGCGGCCTAGCTGTCCATAGCAGGTCGGACTGAGCTACCCAACCGTGGATGATCAAAGATCCGGGACAGGCTATGCGCTGCGCCCCCAAAAGGTCGCCAAGGGCTTAGGACAGGCTACGCGCCTCGACCCTTCCTTATCAAACCTCTAGGGCAGATCATGGCCTAGCTATCTATAGCAAGTCGGACCTAGCTACCCATACCGGGGATGATCAAAGATCCGGGACAGGCTACGCACTGCACCCCCGAAAGGTCGCCAAGGGCTTGCAACGGGCTACACGCCTCGACCCTTCCCTTTCAAACCTTCAGGGCAGATCGCGGCCTAGCTATCCATAGCAGGTTGGACCTAGCTACCCAAACCGAGGATGATCAAAGATCTATGGCAGGCTACATGTTGCGGCCCCCGAAAGGTCGCCAGGGGATTGGGACCGGCTACGCGCCTCGACGACCCGACCCCAAGAGATCCGGGGCCGACTACGCGCTGCACCCCCGAAAGGTCACCCAAGGGTATGTATCTGTTACATTAAATATGAGGATATGTAATGATGCCTACGGGCCGCCCCCCTTCCCCCTTTCAAAGCTCCGCTACCATGCGTCACCCCCCCAGGTCGGACCAATACTCGGTCCGGAGCCGACAAAAGGACCCTAGACAAAGGGCACCACCGATCAAACTTCACCGTCCTTCTGCAAAAGTATCTACTTAACATTCTACCTTTTCTCGGCTCAAAGCTCGCCCACACCGAATATTGGGGGCATAGAAAGGAAAGGACGACATACGAGGAAGACGTATGAGGCAAAGGGCTTAGAGAGGCAACAAAGAAAAAGCAAAGACGATAAAAGTAGACGATTAAATTGTCTTCGTATTTACAGTCTCTACAAAAAAGTCATCCGACTTGAAAATAACAAAACAATAACAATAGCAAACTAAGCACGGCCCCAAGACCGGTCTTACATTGGCACACCCAAAATTATGAAGCCTCCACTCGGTCGCCACCTCCCTGGACCTGAGCGTCCGACTGTTCGTCGCCGGCCGGAGCCCCCGTCTGTTTGTCACCAGTTGGGATGGAAGCCTCCCACCGACAATCTGGAAACATCAATCTCCAAGTTGGGGTAAAGCTTCTCCAATCCCTTCTTGATTCTCTTAAGGCCTGCCTCCAGGCCATCCTCGAAGCCCTCAGCCCTGGTCTCCGTCAGAGCGGGGACAAACCCCTGGAGCTGATACTGGCGGACGGCCTCCTCCTTGATCGCCTCAAGGTCGATCTTCTCCAGCTCTTCTACACGCCTCTCAAGATCGACGGTGTTCTTCGAGCTGGCCTTCCTCTCCATTGCAAGGACGTTCTCAGCGGTGACCTTTTGGACCTCTTCGTCCTTGGCCTTTTGCTCCGCCTCCTCCCTAATCTTCTCCAGCTCGGAGATCATCACCTTCTTAGTCGCATAATACTTCCGGAGTTTCGTCAACCTATCCTTCACGACTTTCTACTTCTCTTTGGCCTCCTTCTTCATGGCCTCGAGCTCGGTCGTCTTCCTCCCGAGAGCTGTCTCGGCCTTGTTCGTCACCACAGAGTGATGTTGGAGGGACATCAACACAACGGCCGTCTACACAAGGAATAAGAGACGTGAGTGCATCTAAAAGAAGAGTATGGCAGCATTTTGAATAAGAAGAGCGACGAATTTGCATGCTGTGCCAGACGGCTGTGTCACAAAGGCGCTCAGCATCCATGTTCGCCAAGGACTCTCGATCCCTGGGCAGTGTGGTGTTCTCGGCTAGGTGGGCTACAACCCCGACCTAGTTATCTCTTGGGGAGCAAACCAGCTCGGTGTACTCGGGAAGGCGAACAGTGTAGGGCGGCTTGATATACTTGAAGTGAATGAGGGTGATGAAGGAGGTCGGCGTGTGGGACATTATGGCCATAATCTCCACTGGGGCCTCCGTTGAATCTTCATCGCCTCCCAGAACCCTAACGACCGACGTAGGCCCTTTCCCTTTCTTGAGGTCCCTATAGACCGCCGATGTCGAGGCGATGGCAAGCTCGACGGCTGGGTCGTTCTCCTGCTCCTCTGGCCAAGACACCTCCCGCTCCTCCGATCCTACGGCGCTACCACTCTCCAACTCGCCAAACCACCCCTCGACGTAGGAATTGGAAGCAGAAGGAGGGGATGAAGCCATGGGAAAGATCGAGGGAATACCTAGAAGAAGAAAGGATGGACTAAGCTTCGACGACAACGAAGTAGCGACGGTGGCAGAAGCTCTCAGCACCAGCGGGGGAAGCAAAATTTCAAAAATAGAAGTGGAGAAACTCCCTCTCGATGGCCCCCCATCTCTTTTTATATGGGGGAAGGGTTGATCTCAGCCGTTGGAGGCAAGCCACATGGCATGATCCGGGCGAGACTGGTGTCTCACTTATCCCCATGACCATATCAGCCACGTGTCATTCTCCGAACAGTTGATGCCTCGATTCTCCCCGGTCCCCAAATCGTCATGATAACCTAAAAGTATTTGACAGTCGATTCGAATTAAATGCAGCCGCCTGGCCCTTAGCCAATGGAGATACGACACGTCATCCAAGCCGAGCTGGTCTTCCCGATTCGAGCTCGAATAATGGAGGCAATTGTTACGACCTGATGGCCGGCCTAGAAAATAAAGGCCCACTTAGTTAAGGCCCAAGGATGTAAGCTCGCCAACCAGCCTATGCAAGAGCGAGCTCAAGCGAGGAGATCGACCCCCAATAAGTAGCTCGCCCAACCGAGCGGGGGAGCTAGTCCGATGAATCAAGAAAGAGGCACACCCAACTAGTCGGACAGAAGCTCTTCGTCAAGCTTAGAGGCGAACCCCGGCTAGCTAACAACGAAGCTCGCCTACCAACCGAACGAGAAGGACAGATTGAGAAAGGCTTGGGACACCAAGCTCAGACGCGCTAAGCTCTGCGTTCTCCAAAGGCGGGCCTCGGCGACCTAGCGAGCATAAGTATCTTTGACATGGTGACGTAGGGTCACATACGCCTCCAATTAATGGCAGAAGTTAAAGACGAGAACTGATGGTCGCTCGTCGCGTCTCCATTAATACACAAATATCTCTGACACATTCTGACATTCCATTAATGCTAGGTTGAGGTGGTGCGATAATTTCTCTGACACCCTCGCCGACCTAGCTATCACATCCCCATTAATGCTCCAGCCGAGCTCCAGCTAAGTAGAAGCGACAGTTGATTAGACGGTGCTCAACCGACTCTCGTTACTATAAATACCCCAATCCAGCCACCAATGAGAGGGTTGGTTAGTTGAAATCATAAACTCACATTTAATACAACAAGGTCGGATATCGTTCATATATGTGTGCCTTCCACTTAAGCTCACCGTGCAAAGCCATTCTACTTTAAGATCGGCCAGCGTGTCCGACTTACTTCTAAAAGAGTCATTTACTGACTTAACCATCGGAGAGGCTACGGGTTGGCAGCAATTCCAGCCTTTCTGACGAGTTGTTCTTCCTGCAAGAAGATCGGCCCATTTACCAGGCGGTCGAACGACCAATCGGTGACCTTGGATCCTTCGCCTACAAAGCGCATTCTAAGGCGTATTAGCCTCTTCTACAACCCAACCACTTGTAATCATTGTACCCTTGATTCCACAGATACAAATTTCACTGTTAGACCGATTTGACCTGTAATATTCACCGACAATGCCATGCGAGCAGCGACTTCCACCCACCGGTCCATTTAGATAATGAAAATCTAATTCTAACGCGCCTTCGACAGAAGAAGCAACATATTTTAATCCTTGCTTAGGGGGGCAACATGGCACATGAAGCGGCAGGGGCGTCGTTCTATTTCAAGTGACTGGAGTCTCTATTTTTTTTTTGTTATCCGGGAGATCGGTTGAATCGTAACGACTAACGAGTCACTGGAGAATGTGTACCATATATATTTTGTGTTGACGAAGGAAAGATTTGCTTATTTACCTTTCAAACCAATATTGTGCTACTACTACACGCAACCCGCATGCATGCATGCATGCAGGCGTGGGTAATGCATCTAGCCATATCTAGATAGATTTTCTCTTGACATGCATGCATGTTGACAACTATAAATCCCTTAATAGTTGTAGGCTAGCCTCATCCCTCACGCTCGACTTCCCTCTACGTCTTGTTGCCTTCCGTTACAGGGACGATGACGGTGAAGGAAGCCGTTGTCCTCATCCCCTACCTTGGCCTTGGCCACCTCACTATGATGGTGGAGCTCGCCAAGCTCTTCACCCGCCACAACCTCTCCGTCACCATCGTCCTCATCGAATCCCCTTTCCCCACTCCATCCTGCACCGAGTCCTTCATCGACCGCGTGTCCTCCGATCATCCACTCATCTCCTTCCACCGCCTTCCCAAGCCCCAGCTCCCCACCCCCTCCCCCACTAATCTCGTCTCCCTCATCTTCGACTTCTTCCTCCACTCGAATCCCTTGCTCTTGGATTTCCTACAGACGCTTTCCCGTGCCGCGAACATACGCGCCGTCGTCCTAAGCCTGTTCTGCACCACTCCGCTCGATGTCGCCAAAGAGCTCCGCATCCCCACCTACTTCTACTCCGTTGCCGCGTCCTGCCTCGCCACGTTCCTCTACAACCCTACGTTGCAATCGCAGTTGGACGCCAGTTTCAAGGATCTCGGCGGCAGGCTTCTCGATATCCCCGGCTTGCCGCCGCTTCCAGCGTCGCACATGCCGGACGCGCTGCAAGACCGCGAGGACGAGGCAAACAAGGTCTGCATCTATCACTTTGAGCGCATCCCAAAGGCGGACGGGATCATCATCGACACGTTCGAGGAGTTGGAACCGAGAGCGGTTCGGGCTCTTGCAGATGGTCTATGCGTCCCGGGCGAAAAAACCCCTCCGGTTTATTGTGTCGGCCCGTTGATTGCTGGTCAAAGTAGCGAAGGATCCGGGGAGAAGCACGAATGCCTGAAGTGGCTCGATGGGCAACCTAAGGGGAGCGTGGTGTTTCTGGGCTTTGGGAGCATGGGGATCTTCTCTGCACAGCAGCTGAGGGAGATGGCCGTCGGATTGGAGAGATCCGAGCAGAGGTTTCTGTGGGTGGTGCGTAGCCCGCCCAGTGACGACCCCGCGAAGACGTTCGACCACGGCCACATGCCCGACCCCGACCTGAGCGAGCTCATGCCGGAGGGGTTCTTGGAGAGGACGGAGGGGAGGGGGATGGTGGTGAGGTCGTGGGCTCCGCAGGCGGCAGTGCTGGCGCACGAGTCGGTGGGCGGGTTCGTGTGCCATTGCGGGTGGAACTCGATTCTGGAGGGTGTGTCCGCGGCGCTGCCGATGATTACATGGCCCCTCTACGCTGACCAAAAGATGACCTCGGTGTTCTTGGTCGAGGAGGCGAAGCTGGCGGTGACGATGGAGGGGTACGACAAGGAGATGGTGAGGGCGGAGGAGGTGGAGACGAAGGTGAGATGGTTGATGCAGTCGGAGGGCGGGAGAGAGCTTAGGGATCGAGTTGCGGCGATGAGGGTTCACGCAGCTGCCGCAAGGGAAGATGGCGGGCCCTCGGATAAGGCGTGGTCGGAATTGCTGAGTGTGCTGCGGATCGGTCGTCCTTCGCTCGAATGCGCGAATGGTATCCAATCTGCGGTAATTTCAAATGTGCAGCCTGCAAGTTGTGGGCAACAAGTCGGTCAGCTTGCGGAATAATTACAAATAGAACGTGCTATTGAGTATCTTTCTTGATTAAGTATGAATACATGTACCTGGTAGTGTACTTTTCTCTTGTAGATAAAATGTCGTTGCTTTTTGTTAATGTTGACGCATGTTTACACTTCCAGTTCACACATCAATATTTGTATGAAGTAACCTGTGCCAATTGGCCCAGTGATATCCCCCTCCCTCCTTTATGGAAGGTCGAGGGTTCAAAGCTTTCCGTTGTATCAAACAAAACCATTAGTATGAAGAGGTTGTTGGAGGTTGACCTTTGAGATCGATCATTGGAGGAAGAAGATGCCGTTCTGCAAGCTGCCTTTAGGGTTCATGCACAGATGAACAGTAATTCAGGAGAGGTTGGGATGACTCCCAACATAAAACCATCCGACGCTCGATTGGAAATTTTGCTTGTATGGGACCGGGTTGGCTCCTACGCACATATGACCATGTGATCGTCCAACGCGACATGGACCGTTCGATCAGACCCTTTTTCTTCTTTGTGGGCCCCACCACCCAGTCGCAGATTGGTATTAAGGACCACGAGGGTCTCAACCAATACAGAATCGTGTGGAGCTTTATTTGGCTATCTCGTTGGCATAACTAAACCTTACTGAGAAACCGTATTATGAGTATTCTAGGCGGTGTTGTGAAGGAAAAAGTAGAGTAATAGGTGTAAGGGGTTAGGAGCCCCCCTACCCTCATATATATAGCTTTCAATGAATGGGTGTATACCCAATGGGCCTCATGGGCCTATTCATAACACTTCCCCTTATCCAACCAACATTGAATAAGAGGTGGATTCTTCAGGATCCGAGTTAGGATAACTGCCTTGTTAAATAAAGAACAGTTTATCCATAACTTTCCATGTTTTAGGGATGTGTCTAGGGGTGGATACTTCAGGATCCAGAGTCAACGAGGTTGTCTCGTTAAAATCTTAACTATGGAAAACCTTGTGGAAAAAACCAATAGCCAAGTGAAAAGAGTACAACTCTGCGGTTGACTCCCCCTCATCTGACCAAGCTTCATGCTTGCAGATTTCCTATGAATCTATACATCAGTCTCATATGTATCTATACATTCATAGTTCTCTCATCCTGACCCGGTTTACATTTTCTCACTCTCATCATCCCAATCTCATTTACAAGTTTTTCAAAGATACTAGTAGGTAGGGATTTGGTAAGCAAATCCGCCAAGTTATTACATGATTGGATCTTCTGTACCTCAATCTGTTTTTGCTTCTGAAGGTCATGCGTCCAGAAGAACTTAGGAGAGATATGCTTCGTCTTGTCGTCTTTGATGTAGACGTCCTGTAGCTGGGCTATACATGCTGCATTGTCTTTATGGAGTGGAGTAGGCTCAAGAACACCGGTCATCAGGCCGGTAGAGGTTAGGATGTGCTGGATCATAGAACGTAGCCAGAAACTCTCTTTGCTTGATTCGTGAATTGCTACAAGTTTTGAATGTGTGGATGAGATGGTCGTCATGGTCTGCTTCACAGATCTCCAAAATATGGCAGTGCCGCCATAGGTGAACATGTAACCGGTCTGAGACTTCTCTGTGTGAGGATCGGATCTGTAAACTGCATCAGCATGACCAACTAAACTTGGTGTTGCCCCTTTCCTATAGAATAGATCTAAGTCTATGGACCCTTGGAGGTAGCGCAGAAGATGCTTAACTCCAGCCCAGTGCCGCTGTGTAGGTGCAGCACTATATCTGGCTAGTAGGTTGACTGCAAATGCTATGTCAGGGCGAGTGAAGTTAGCCAGGTAAAGGAGTGCACCGATTGCACTTAGATAAGTCACTTCAGGGCCTAGTACTTCCTCCCCCTCTTCCATCAGTCGGAAAGGGTCTTTATGCACATCCAATGATCTAACGATCATTGGGGTACTGAGGGGTGGCACTTATCCATTTGAAACTTTTTCAACAAGTTCGTTGTATACGTTGACTGATATAACAGGATCCGATCGTTAAGATGCTCTATTTGAAGACCTAAACAGAATTTCGACTTTTCGAGATCTTTCATCTCGCAAGTTTCTGTCAGGTTTCTAGAAATCTCAGTGATCTCTCCAGGAGATCCGATGAGGTTCAAGTCGTCCACATAGACAGCTATAATGACAAATCATGTTGCCTTTGCTTTTATAAAGATGCAAGGGCAGACTACGTCATTTGCAAATCCTTGCTTTGCGAGGAATTCATTCAGTCTATTATACCACATCCTTCCATATTTTTTAGACCATATAATTATCTTTGCAGTTTTACTGAGTAGATGTCACGTTGTCTCTCTTTTAGTGCTGCATGCAAAGAATAACCGTCAGACAATCTCATATAGATGTCTCGGTCTAAATTGACATATAGGTATGCAGTCACGATATCCATAAGCTGCATATCTAAACCCTCTTGAGCTGTCAAGCCAATGAGGAATCGGAAGGTGATCGCATCCATGACCTGGGAGTATGTGGCTTCAAAATCCACTCCTGGACGTTGGATAAAACCCTGCGCTACAAGCCTTGCTTTGTAGCGAACGATCTCATTCTGTTCATTTCTTTTTCTAACAAATACACATTGGTGGGCTCCGAAAAGGTGCTCTCTCTCAAGCGCAAGAGTCCGTACAAGTAGTAAAATCTGGGAGTCCAGATGTCGAATCCACGGGAAGAAATCTGTTGCAACCACAATTCAAATCAAATAGAAATCTATCGGAAAGAGACTAACCACTTCAACAATGATGACGGTGATGGTGATGCGAACACGTGAATAATATAAACATAGAAAATCGTGTATGAAAATATCTATAAAAAGTATGCACATGGTATGGGTTCGTTAGGATCATTGATTCGTATTAATTTGGTTGATAGGTATAACGCAATGAATTCTCCTTTTGGGAGCAATTCACCGGAAAATACCCAATATAACTCAATGAATTCTCCTTTTGGGAGCAACTCATCGGAAGATGCTCTTTTGGGGGTTCAAACACAAAATTCAATGAGATCGTCGCTAAAGTTATAATATGATATGAAACTCTCTTTTGGAGAGATCAAAACTACGGTATGAAACTCCCTTTTGGGGGGATCAAAGCTCACCCTTTTGGGGCGATCATCAACTTAATCACTTCTTTTGGAAGATGAAAAAGGTGATTTAAGAACAAAGATCACAACTTTAACGACGTTTAACGATTTAGCACATGGAATACAACCAAACTAACACAAATCATAACCCCTAACTATGCCATATCATGCACAATTAAGTTTTAGCTACTCATAATGCAGAAATAAACAAGTTTCATAGCCAAATACTTCAAGTTCATAGCAAAATACAAGAGAAAACACCAAAATACGGGATAGAAGTTGAAGAAAATATCACCAAATCTCCTTGAAAAGACTTCAAACTCTCTGGAAATAATAATACAAGCCTCTGGAATTTTACAGAATTTTTCAGGGGGAAATACGGCTACTAGAGCCTCCAATACGCCCAAAATACGCCCCAATTCTGCTTGTCTCTCTCAAAAAAAACCCTAGAATACCTTATATAGAGGCATTGCGGGTTTGGGTTGTATTATCGGGTTCAAAACCCGCTTAAAATCGAACCCAAAACCCGCTTGAGGTTTCCACCGTCGGATCAAAGCGGGATTTAACCTCGCAGCGCCACGTGGCGCTTTAAAACTCGTGCGCGCCCGCATCCGTTAGTTCGAAACCGAACTCGATTCGGAATTTCGTCGACCGCTCGATCGTTCATCAACGGTCTGCAAGAAGCCACGTAGCCTCGAAATACGCCGCCCGCTGCTGCGTTACGCTCGCTTACGGGCTGTTGGATCGAAAATAAGCGGCTTAGATGAAGCCACGTTGCCGGCTATTTCGGGTGCGCTTCAGACATTTTTCGCGCCGTCAGATCCTCGATCAACGGCCTAGAATCAACCACGTTGCCCGCTGATTTGAATTCGTCGGGCGTCGTTGCGGGAGCGATATTGGCTGTTGGATCTCGATCCAACGGCCCGGATGAGGCCGCGTCGACGTTCGTTTAAGCTTCGATTTCATCCGTTGGATGAAGCTGGAATGTTGCCGATGGATGCCACGTGTCGCTATTTGATTGGCCAGCGACCGTATATTTCGTATTTTGAGTGTATTTCCCCATTTAATTGGTATTCTGCATTCAAAAATTCATAGTAATTACCACAGATCTCAGAAAAATACAAATAAATAGTCGTTGGAATCGTGAAATCGAGACCAAGCTAGGAAAAATATAAAAAGTGCAGAAATACGTCGTTAAATGCTGTTTTGTGCTCAAATAGTGTGTTTTCTCTAATAAATAAATGTGTAGAAAATACGTATGAATTAGATAACAATGTAGCATCACATGAGCACAAAATAGGGCTAAATGGGGGGTTAAATATGTAATATTGAATCTGAATCACACATTTATAACCCACAGGTTTTACACCTTTTGGTGTCTGGACAATAGGTCCGAAGACCTAGCGTTTTCTGAGTGAATCCAACTCTACTCCTATTGCCGCTTTCCACTTTGGCCAATCATCTCTGCTTTGACATTCTGTCAGAGAGTGTGGTTCAATATCATCGTCGTAGTACGCGATGTTGATGGCAATATTATATGCAAATATGTCATCTATAATTGCGCACTATCTGTCCCAATACTCTCCAGTTCGTACATAATGTATCGAAACTTCATTTTCTTCCGGTTTATCCTCTGTTTGAGAGTTTGGGAGAGATGGGGGAGCATGGCTTATAGTAGCATCCTGTGATGGTATTGTTTTACCATTGCCAAGGGTCCTACTCTTTCGAGGGACTTGGTCCTAAGATCCCGGTGGTCATCCTCTCTTTTTAAGAGGTCCAACTGTAATGGCCCAGAGTGCTATATACGTGGGGCGTATACTTTTGTTTGAGAATAGAGTGTATATCTATGTACTATGTATCGTCTATATGCTTGTATACCCGTGAGTACATATTTACGTGTGCTTTATGTGGTAGATCGTGCATATTATGTGTACAGTGAACTATGAAGTGGTATAATAATATTATATGATTGTGTGGAGTAGTATTAGTAATTAGACTTACTATTAGTGTTACTGATTGATGCTAATGGTGGACTCTTATTGATGGCTTGCGTAGTTGCCCATGGATGCTTGTTGAATGCTTATGTATTAGTAATGTAGTGTGTTTAGTAATGTGGGTGTAGAGTACATGCATGTGTATGCATGAGTATGTGATGCATGAAGGTTGTTATGTGATGATATGTATATGTGTGTGAATGGGTCTGTAGGATTGGTGTAGAGAGCCTAGTGTAAGAAGGGGTTAAGATTAGTGGCATTCCTGTAATTAATATGTGAGTGTGAGAAGTAATGGCATACTTGTAATTAAGGATGGGTGGGTGTGTATAGTGGGAGAGATATTTGTGGAGGATGGCAAACTTGTAAATATGAATCTTGACCTTTCTAATTGATATGCCATGGCTTAATTTATATGCCATGGCTTAATTTCACAAATTTACCTTTGAAATTCTTAGTAAAAATCATCACCATTGAAATTCTAAAATTTTGAAGTTTGTATGGTTTTGTGCATTGAGCAATTCTGAAGTTTGTATGTTTTGTACATTAAGCAATTCTGAAGTTTGTATGTGTTGCGGGGTGGAACTCGCGTACAATAAATTTGTATTCGGGGGAACCAAGGGCACTGTGGTTATATTGATAAGAGGATTTATGTAGGCTTTTTGACAAGTGATTATTGGGGTGAAGATGCTAAACTTGCCGCCGGTGCAGGCCACGGAGTCGAATCCCGCCGGATGCGGTGGAGGAGGATCGGATGGCGGGAGCCGAAGGCGAATCTCGGCCAAGGGGCGAGCTACCCTGCACAACGAGCTACTCGTCAGAAAGGCCGGGTTGGGGTCCAACCCTTAGCCTCTCCGATGCCTAAGTCAGGAACTGGACTTAAAGCGGGGGCTGGGCACGCAGGTCGGACTGAGGGTGTGTCGACCGTACGTGACGAGCTATGGGTGGGAGAACAAAGATATGGACGACATTTGCTCTCGTGTGTGAATAATGGGATTGAGAGAGAATTTGCCAACCCCCTTACCGTAAGAAGTGTGGGGGTATTTATACCTGATGGGAGACGATTAGGTGGGGCTGACCTAACATGCTGACTCGACGTGCTGAGTTGGCCCGGCTGTCAGCGGAAGCTTCGGACAAGGATGTCAGGAACGGGAGTGTCAGCCTCGCTTTTGTCAAATGGCGCAACGGCCAGGGGCGCTTTTGTCAGGGTGTCAGGGCCGAAAGCATTAAATGTCAGGGGGCGTAGCGACTAGGGGGTGCTTTGTCAGATGGTCGGGCGGCGCTAGTGTCAGTCGTGTCCTTATGCTAGGTTGTTTGTCGTGCGTGATGAATCAAGGGTCCGACGGTGTTATCCCCCGTGGTGGGGTTGCATGGGACAGCCGGGTCGACCTGTTCATGGGTTGTTCGGCCTAGCCGCGCACCTTTTCGGGTGCGGACCATGGACCGCTGGCAGGGAGGGGTATGTACGTGCCTCTGTCAGCATCCAAGGCTGCGCTGTCTGGGTATACCCCGAGCGCATTGCCCCTGGCGGGCCGAGCGAGAGCGGTTATACGCCTCGGCCGGGAGAGGGGCGCTGCGAGGTTCGCCCATTCCCATGTAGCCTCGGACCTCCGGACCGACAGTCCGTTTGCAAATGGGCGAGTCAGTGAGGTATATTAGTGGTTCTGGACGGGAGCCGGACTCCCACGATCTTTAGGTCGTAACAATTGCCCCCGGCATTCAAGCACGAGGTGGGAGCCCGGCTCGGCTCGGATGACGTAACACTACCTCCCTTCTAACATGGTTCGGACTTTGGTTCGCGCTCAGGAGTGGCGGCGCGGCTCCCGCGGAGTACTGCCTGCTGTCACGGGATCGTGAGATCTCGTCCCACGTGGGGGCAAAGCGAGGAGGTGTGACCCGACGGTTTGGGGAGGGGCGTTGCCTCTTAACGACGTGCCGTTGTATGTGGCGGCCGGGTCGGACCTTGGGGGAACCCGGTTTTATTGAGATGGCCCTGGTTTTCGTTGTGATGTGTTTACCGAACTTGGGTGCTATTTTTGCCTTATTCTAGCCGCCCTATGTTTGGTGAAATCCCTAGCTATTGTGCGCTTGGGCTTAGGGTGAGGAGTCCGCATGGAGGAATATTTTTCATTGGCCATTACAGGAGATCTCGATGACTTTTACAACAATAGGGCAGGTGTGACCAAACCCGTGGTCGGGTCAGGAGGTTGTTTTAACTTGTCGCCCGCTGCATCGGGGTGAGAGGGCCCCTGTTTGCGGGGCGGCCTTCCTTCTTTTCTGCTGATCGCTGCACTCCTTCTACCTTTCTGTCCGAGGGCGAGCTGACGCGCCATGAATCGCCATTTGGGTTCATCGGGGACGCAGCCTTGCTGTGACCCCCCCTCGGGAGGACCGTTCCTCCGTTTGTCGGGCGGACCTCCTTCCCCTCCCTTGCTTCATCGTATTCCGTCTCGCCATTGTCTTGCTGGATGGTTGCTCGGCCTCTCCGGGGATCCCGTACATCGAGGGGAAACCCTGGAGGGGGCGGGGGACGAGGTGGAGGTGGAGGCGTCGCCCTCCCGGGGGGTGTCCGGCGGGCCGGCCTCGAGTGGATGGTCAGGGGCAGGCAGGTGGGTCGTTGGGAGACCCGTTGGGGGTTTCCACCCTCACACCCCGTGGGGATCGGCGTGGTGCGGATGCTACTTGGGGTATGGCGGCCCGCTACGAGTCTTCCGAATCAGCTGACTCGTGGGAGTCCGGCACCCGCCCAGAACCACTAATATACCTCACTGACTCGCCCCTTTGTAAACAGACTGCCGGTCCGGAGGTCCGAGGCTACATGGGAATGGGCGCACCTCGCAGCGCCCCTCTCCCGGCCGAGGCGTATAACCGCTCTCGCTCGACCCGCCAGGGGCAATGCGCTCGGGGTATACCCAGACAGCGCAGCCTTGGATGCTGACAGAGGCACGTACATACCCCTCCCTGCCAGCGGTCCATGGTCCGCACCCGAAAAGGTGCGCGGCTAGGCCGAACAACCCACGAACAGGTCGACCCGGCTGTCCCATGCAACCCCACCGCGGGGGATAGCACCGCCGGACCCTTGATTCATCACGTACAACAAACAACCTAGCATAAGGACACGACTGACACTAGCGCCGCCCGACCATCTGACAAAGCACCCCCTAGCCGCTACGCCCCCTGACATTTAATGCTTTCGGCCCTGACACCCTGACAAAAGCGTCCCTGGCCGTTGTGCCATCTGACAAAAGCGAGGCTGACACTCCCGTTCCTGACATCCTTGTCCGAAGCTTCCGCTGACAGCCGGGCCAACTCAGCACGTCGAGTCAGCATGTCAGGTCAGCCCCACCTAATCGTCTCCCATCAGGTATAAATACCCCCACACTTCTTACGGTAAGGGGGTTGGCAAATTCTCTCTCAATCTCATTATTCACACACGAGAGCAAAGGTCGTCCATATCTTTGTTCTCCCACCCATAGCTCGTCACGTACGGTCGACACACCCTCAGTCCGACCTGCGTGCCCAGCCCCCGCTTTAAGTCCAGTTCCTGACTTAGGCATCGGAGAGGCTAAGGGTTGGACCCCCAACTCGGCCTTTCTGACGAGTTGCTCGTTGTGCAGGGTAGCTCGCCCCGTGGCCGAGATTCGCCTTCGGCTCCCGCCATCCGATCCTCCTCCACCGCATCCGGCGGGATTCGACTCAGTGGCCTGCACCGGAGGCAAGTTTAGCCTCTTCACCCCACTAATTACTTGTCAAAAAGCCTACCTAAATCCTCTTATCAATATAACCACCGTGCCCTTGGTTCCCCCTAATACAAATTTATTGTACGCGAGTTCCACCCCGCAACAGTATGGTTTTGTGCATTGAGCAATTTTGAAGTTTGTATGGTTTTGTGCATTGAGCAATTCTGAAGTTTGTATAGTTTTGTGCATTGAGCAATTTTGAAGTTTGTATGGTTTTGTGCATATAGCTTCTTGACTCTTCTACGTAATTCTTGGCTCTTCTACTCTTTTTCTCCCAAATTCTCCTCGTTTCAAAACTCTTCTAATAATATCTCACTCTCTCCCCAAGATCAGGCCGAATTCGTTCATTCCCATCGCTCCCTCTTAGACTTTAGGGAAGCTGAGCACCCATAGGGCTACGCCATCCTCACTCTGCACACACCCATAGCATCTCTGTCGTCGTTTGGGTGCCGTTGCTCATTCTGGGAGCTTGTGAAGGAGAAGGAGAAGGATTTGAAGAAGGAGGAGTCATAGGGATATGGGCTACCCCCCTTATCTCTCATCACCCCTAAGGTAGGATTCCATCTCCAACTAGTATTAGAGTTGCATGCTTAGTTTCATGGTTGTTGTTGTTGTGGCCTCACCTTTTCTTATGATAAGCCTGAGTTTGTATGGTTGTGCGCGGTGAGCAATCCTGAGATTTGTATGGTTGTGCGTGGTGAGCAATCCTGAGTTTTGTATGGTTGTGCGCGGTGAGCAATTCTGAGATTTGGGTAGTTTTGTGCGGTGAGTAATCCTGAGTTGGGCGGTTGTGCGCGGAGAGCAAATCTGGACAGATTTACATGCTGATTGTTCTGCTTAGTCCTTCCAATCTAGAATTGATTTTGCTCTGAAATTTTTATGGCTTAAATATTGGAATGTTATCTATAACTTTTATGTTGTAAACTTTTACCAACTCAAACTGGAAATAGGGTTAAAAATTCTATCTTTACAACGTGTCGGGATTTCATCTAATCTGGACACAGTTTGGAAAAACGTAGATCAGTCCCTGCACACTTCATAGAAATTGGTAATCTAGGTCTCGTTGGAAAGATAACAACTTTCTCTACAATTTTTCCTCAGATAATGTTTTCGTAATTTCGACTGTAATATGCCCATAATCAGCAATCAAGACAGACCCTGCAATCTGTCCGAAAAACAAATTCGTTAGGTCTTACCAAACAATTCACCATAAATCACCCAGTTCATATTTCTGCATGAAATTTATAGGTGCATCCAGCACAACCATAACTACAACTTTCGTTTATATTGTATGTGCATGTTTGATACAAATTATGGAGAAATTTTCTTATTGATCTAACTGTTTAGTATTTCCAGAAATTGGGTTTCATGAATGAGTTGTTTTGTCTTCGATTATGGATCTCCAGGTTTTATGGATTCAATATTGATTGTTACATGAGTCTTCAGTTGTCTAATTGGCCATCTCATGCTTCATTTCATGTTTCATAAAGTTGTTAATTTTCATTTATGTTCAATATCGTGGTGATTTAATTGTTGGTAACAATGTTGGCCTTCAAGAGGCATTGATATGGGAAAAAGAAAGCAAGTTTGGATATGTTCATATTAGAGACACGTATGTGGAGTGCACGGGCATGGACAAAGTTGCCACGGTAGGAGGCGGGTGAAGTCGCCGTGGGCAATCTCTTGATACCATTAGGTGGCTCCACATGATAACGGAGTAGGTGCACGATACACTTGCACGCCGGCTCATTCATGGGATCCCATTGCATATCATTGCATTGCATCTCATAGCAATTGCTTGTGTTTCATATGCATCATGGCATCATTGAGCATTATGTGTGACTTGTGGTTATAGATGTGAATGTTGCCATGTATGTATGATTGTTGCCATGAATGCGTGAATTTTTTGAGATGGGTGCATATTGGAAAAATGAGGTAGTTTGCTTTCATTTGTGAAGCTTAAGTGTGTGGAAGTGAGATGGGTTCCATGTTACCAGTTTCCTTGGTTTACTATTATCACTTAGTTGCTCATCATAAATTTTGTACTTGTTACTTGTTGTTTCTTGTACATAATACTAGTATGTACACCTTGCCTGTTGCAAGTGCACGCTCCCACATGCTCATAATTATAATTGTTACTTCCTTTGCTACAGTAGATGTTTATGCCATGTCATACACTATGCCTGCTCATGTGCACCTTTTCCACACTTCGTGTAAGGGCTAGTTTGGGTATGGTATTCCTACTGGGTCACGCTTTGACGTGCCCCACCGTTGACTTTTCAGGTTCAGGTGTTGGAGTTGGTTGATGGTAGTAAGGTGGAGCAGTGGACTTAAGTGTGATGAGTTAGGTTGGGATGGCGAGGGGAGAGGAGAGAGTATTTGTACTTTTGGTGTTTTGTTTGGATAGTGACGAGATGTTTATGATGGTTGTATGTACAGATGGCTGATGTATAAATATATAACAGACTTTTCTTTGGGTTTAGTTGTTGAGCAGTTCTCTCTGTGTTTCTTCATGTGGTTATGTTGTTGGTTGCCTGGTTGTGCTTTGGGAATATTACAGGTACTATCCCTGCAGTGCGCAGTGGACCTGCTTGAGTTTTCCGTATTTTCTTTCGTAACACTCGTTGGTTTGGGATTACCTGATACGGATTCGTACTTATCAGGTATCATGGGGAGCGGGTCGTTACAGTTGGTGGCCCATGCAGGTCACCACACTACGACTATGTATGGATTGTGCGTGTAGTGTTCCGAGGGTAGTTTGGTCTTAAGGTGTGTAGGAGTTATGCCTTAAGATAGATCCCTGATATCAGAAGTTTGAGGTATAGAGCCTTGAGGGTAGACACTAGAGTGTTGATTGAATAAGAATGTGTGTACATATCTATGTGTGTATGTATGCGTACCTATGCGTCTGTAGCTCTATAAGTGTTGTAAATGGCGTGTCGAGCATATTGAGATGATATACTCATGAGCATATGACTATGATATATGTACGAAAGATTGCATGGCTACGTGATTGTATTTGAAGTATATGTGTTAATAACTTATTGACTTATGATTAATGTGTAGAATTGAGTTATATACTTGATTGAGGTGCTGGTAGTGTATAGATGTATTGTGTAGTGGCTATATACTGTCCGGTATATGATGTATGCATATGTAGAGTGTGCAAATGCATGTGTGAAACTTTGAGTTCCATCCATGTATGTGTGGATATGTCTTAAGAGTATTAGTCTTATGCGTTGATATGTGTGATGAGTATGATACATATATGGCTGTAAGCTGGTTTGCTTGCACCTGTGTATGAATATATTTTGTATGGTTATCTTTGTATATTAATATGTATATAGGTATTTGGATGAACCTTTGATACGTGTGTGTATAATTGAATGTACGGGTATGCTGGTATGATTTATATCTTGACATGCACGGGTGTGCACCCATGCATGGGTAGGTATATGCCCGGTTATGTGTATGACTATTTGATGCATGTGTAAGTGTATGCACATGAGTATGCTTTGCTTGATGTAATGTATGTATGCATGGGGTACAGTGATCTTAATGTCTAAGTCTGTCCAGTCTTAAGTTGACCCTTAGTTTGGGAAGTCCGAGGACGGACTTTATTTTTAAGGTGGGTAAAAAGTAATGGTCCAGAGTGCTATGTACATGGGGCGTGTACTTTTGTTTGAGAATAGAGTGTATATCTATATACTATGTATCGTCTATATGCTTTTATACCCGTGAGTACATATTTGCGTGTGCTTTATGTGGTAGATCGTGCATATTATGTGTACAGTGAACTATGAAGTGGTATAATAATATTATATGATTGTGTGGAGTAGTACTAGTAATTAGACTTACTATTAGTGTTACTGATTGATGCTAATGGTGGACTCTTATTGATGGCTTGCGTAGTTGCCCATGGATGCTTGTTGAATGCTTATGTATTAGTAATGTAGTGTGTTTAGTAATGTGGGTGTAGAGTACATGCATGTGTATGCATGAGTATGTGATGCATGAAGGTTGTTATGTGATGATATGTATATGTGTGTGAATGGGTCTGTAGGATTGGTGTAGAGAGCCTAGTGTAAGAAGGGGTTAAGATTAGTGGCATTCCTGTAATTAATATGCGAGTGTGAGAAGTAATGGCATACTTGTAATTAAGGATGGGTGGGTGTGTATAGTGGGAGAGATATTTGTGGAGGATGGAAAACTTGTAAATATGACTTCTTGACCTTTCTAATTGATATGCCATGGCTTAATTTATATGCCATGTCTTAATTTCACAAATTTACCTTTGAAATTCTTAATAAAATCATCACCATTGAAATTCTGAAATTTTTTCTGTGTGCCGCATTATAAATAGTTCTATTTTCCCTTTATCTTTATTTCTTTTCTTTTTCATCTCATGCTAGAGATGACTTTTCTGTGATGATGATGACGTTGGATTTAGCTTACTCTATATGCATGCTATATTTGTCATGTCTTAGACTTTATTTCTGATATCATATGCTATGACTTGCCTTGCATTTAGAGATAGTAACCCACACTTTTGCCACATGAAAATGGATGAAATTTTATTATTAGCTGAGTCTGAATATTCATATGTATGCTATCACAGAAAACACACCAAGATTCACGCATTGAATGCCTATATCTGGAGTACTGATTTCTTTTTCCTATATCACTTCTATATGCATGAATTGTACACTTCACTTCAGGATGATTGAATGATGTTAGCTATGATAAATCTGGATTAGTTAGCTTTTTTGTGATCGAAACTGAGTAGATTAGATTACCCTGCTGAAGTTGTCGTGCATGTCTTATAGAGTGAACTGAGAGTTATATCTATTTCTTTCTCCACAAATCTTGAACATCATTTCTCTACTTTTAAAATCATTGGTGAATCTCCCCTTAGTGATTCTATTATATGGCATTTCCCCCGCTATTAATTCCTAGCTCCAAATCTCTTATTCTCTAAAAAAAGAGAGAGAATAAAAGAGAGAAGAGTATTCTTGTATATCATTATCTCTCTTTGAGTTGGGATCATTGTGTACATATGCTATTACAAAAAAAAAGAGGAAAAATCCTCAATAAAAGATCCCATCTCACTTTCTTTCTTTCTTCTTTCTTCTTATTACATTTGGAGCTCTATAAAAATGGGAATGTGAATATTTTTTTAATGCCACCACGCTTATAGATAAGCTTGGGGGAGGGGATCCATTGATGTGTGAGAGAGTGACTACTTGACATTGCACGACAACCTAGGCTAAGTAATATTCTATACTCGGTGAGATTATTTCCAGCTTTACGAAATCCAGAAATCTAAGCCCAGCGTTCATTTCATGAAATCCATACTTTTCTATTCTCTCTATTCTATAGCGTGATACTCTTATACTCCTGATAGAAAGCGTTCAATTGAAAAGTGTGTGACCTGTGATTTGTATACCGCTTTAAATGATTCAGACGATGTTAATTTTAGAATTATTCCGTTTTTCATGATTATATCGTTGTTCGTGGGTTTTCTATTTCTATTTGCACTATTATACTATGATATCAAAATAGAATCCTTTGACATGTATTTTTCATTCAGTGCATGCTATTTGAGTAAGTGAAACCTACGTCCTGAGAAAATGATCTAGTATCCTACCTCTTCGCTTCTTTCTCTCTTCTTTATTTTCATTCCGTTTTCCATTCTTCTCCGTTTTTCATTTTTCATTTTTTTTGTTTTTCGCCGTTTTCGTTTTCCGAATCCACCGGGTTCGCCTTTTACTTATCTTCCTCGAGGACGAGTAAGAGTCAAGCTTGGGGGATTTTGATCACTCCTTATTTTATACCTTTTTCCCGCATGTTTGCATGCCATTTAGATCGCCCAAATCATGTTTTTCACGATATATCGACGATATTGCGATGCTTTTCACGATTTGTTGTTTTTGTCGCATTTCAGGTGATTTGGCACGATTTGGAGTGATCTCGAGATGCGCTTACTCTAGACGGTCACCAACGACCTCCCCGAGGGGTATTTTGCTGTTGGAGAGGAGCGGAAGAAGAACGGACGTCACAGGAGCGACGAGGAGGCCAAAACAAGCAGATTGGGCATTTTTTGTGTCCCACTCGGCCGAGTGGAGGAGCCACTCGGCCGACCAGCGAGACACTGCTCGGCCGACCAGAACAGACACAATTTACATGTGCACTCGGCCGAGCACCGAAGACCACATCGGTCGAGTGACGATATCTCGTCCGCCCGAGTGGCGCCCAGACGAAGCCCTTCCAAAACATCGAAGTTACTATTTTTTGGTTGCCTGAACTTCAGAAGACCCACTCGGCCGAGTGGAGAATCCCGTCCGCCCGAGTACAGTGAAGCCATCGGCCGAGTGACGACAACTCACTCGGCCGAGCCGACCCCGAAGTGAAGACCCCTGAAAGCCCCGACTTACTGGAAAATTACAGGGTTTTCACTCGGCCGAGCGACTTTTGTCACTCGGCCGAGTGCGATGCGCTGCCTGTAGCGAAAACTGCGGAAAACAGGCTGTGCAGGGGTATTTTGGTCACGATTTTTGGACGATTTTGAGGGCTATTTAAGCCTGGTTTTTACCCTAGTTTGAGAGCCTCTCTCTTAGATTTTTTGCAGCTCTTTAGATTAGTTTTTAGCTTTATTCTTGTGATTGGAGAGGAGAAAAAGATTGGAATTTTGTTGGAACTCCATTGGTTTGCATCTCTTTTCCTTAAAAATTCTATTTTTATTGCTTATCTCAATTTTGCGATGAATTCTATTGCTTATTTCAACGATTATTTTTGTGATCTCGCTATGATTTGTGAGTAGTCTCCACGTCTTGGGGCGTGGGGATGAACCCTACAAGCCCATTTTCATATTTGTGATGAATTGGTATAAATTGTGCTAGAATTGCTATCTAGGGATTAGATTGGGATCAATTTACTACGGATGGCTAGGTATTCATATCAATTGGGATTTGCAAGAGATTGGATCCCAATTTGATAGGAAACCCTAGAAATCCGAATTGGGTTGGAGTCGGATTTTCGAAGTATCGGTTTGCAAGAGATTGGACCGATACTTGGATTTCCGGTTGCAATTCCATGCCGATACTCGTTTGCAAGAGATTGGACGGGTAGGAACTATCCCAATCTAGGTCGTGGACCGAGTTTGCAAGAGATTGGGCTCGGTGCGCGATTGGACGATGATGTTGATCCTAATGCTAGCTTCCCTAGGCTAGGGTTTGCAAGAGATTGGACCCAAACCTAGGATAGCTATAGACCGGCAACAGCGCGAGAGCGTGAGCTTGGTTCTACATTCAGTTGCAACTAGTTCATCCAAATTCTCATTCAAGCAATTTTGATACCAATAAACCGCATTTATGAAATACGGTGAGTAGCGGGGATTCCCCATTCCCTAGACGTTCTTTATTTGATTTGATATTTCTGCATTTTTGTCTGACGATTGTGACAGGATCACCAAATGCAAATTTCTCTCTTAAATAGCCAGGTTGATTGGAACAAGCACGGTCATTCGTCATCCCTGTGTTCGATATCCCGCTCGCTGCTACACCGTGCACTTGCGGTAAAACTACAACCGTTCTTTGGGTCACATCCCGGAGCGATCACGTTCCTCAGCCATTCTGAGATAGGAAAAACCCGAGTTAACCCCGCGTATGTGATCTTCTAGATGTTTGGCCGATGAAAATATTCTCATTGTTCTGAATTTGCAAATGCAAAGAGACGGACCTGCATGGGCCACCACTAAAACCTGTAACGCTCTGCTTCCCAAAACGACGGAAGCGAGAGCGTTACTGAGGTCCGCTTGAACCGGAGCGGTGAAACTCAGGTTCATGAAGCGTCTGTGGTAAAATGCAAGGGCAGGTCCTTTGCACGCTTTTCAGAACAACCAGAATTATTCATACATTACAAGCCAGAAATAATAAGTGTCCGTACATGAAATGAAAACAACAAGCCTCAGCTGGGCCGAAATACAACAAAGATAACGTACACACAACAACAGAAAGCAAACTACGACAAGCAGCAATGGAATAGCCCACTAGTTCTCCGCAGGGAGAAACTCGGCGTCTACAGCGAACTCCTGACTCTCCAAGTCAGGTGTCTCGGAAGGAACCTCCTGATACTCAAGCTCGGGATCTAACATACATCCAAAAACATGAATGTAAGTCAGCAAGGGTCTGCAAGAAGATGAATGAGAACCCAAGGCAAGATATACAAATTTATACTGAATTTAAGAGGCAATTATATTTTAGACGAGATAACAATAAAAGTTTGAGCATGCTGATTTTAAAGTAAATACATCCTATCATGCAGTTCTAAACAATTTGACAAGTAAAGTAAAGCATGTCATTGTCACTGAGGTAACAATTTCACTTTGCAAGTTTCAAGTTAGTGTCACACATCTATAATAGGGTTCTCGCCGGTAGGACGTGATGAGTGGGTCGTTCTTCACACGGGGGCTTACCGTGCTTGGCGCTAACCCACCGCATACGGGTGGTGCCCTTGAAGAGAGTACCCCGTCATACGCCTAGTGGCCGCACAACCCTAACCCCACCCCAATATTTGTGCTGGAACACGAGCCAGCCTAGTTAACTCACATGACATCACGAAAGTCACGATTTCGCCTTCGAGGCGCACGATTTCACGATGTCACTCTCTTGTTAGTCATTTTGAGACATGCAGCAATTAAATAATGTGACCATTTATCCTTACATGATAATTTCCATGGGTGCAAGAGTATCGAACAATATTTACAACAATTTAACAAAAGTACTAAGTGTGAGATTTGACAAGTACGACATGTAAACTGAGTTATGGAACTTTGCATGCAGAAAACTAAAGAGTGTTAACATTCACAAATTCACTATAAATTGCATACTTGCCTGTTTTTGGTGATTTTGGGTTTGTCCCGACGGGTACTTCGTTACGGTATGGCCGGTTTTCTGTTTTAGTTACACAAATCACTGAATTAGAAATTTTGCGTAATACGCGCAATATTAAAATAACACCCGAATTGGTTTCGCCTAATTTTGTCGGGTTCTCTGGCTAGGGTGGCGTTTACACTATGCCATACCAACAGGGTACACCTTATTTTATACTAGTATTAACACCCGATGTTATTTACAAGTTAACATGCTGAAATTAAACAATATCTTAACAAATCGTCACTTAAATTTAAACTAACACTAACTAGCCTACTAATTAACTTTACTAAACTAATTACAAATGTATCATGTCATTAAATGGGTTTACCTACTTACAAAAATTAATAACACACATCCATCTAACATATAATAATGTCCTCTTACATTAAAAACAACATGCACTCTCTCTTTATTCTTTTTAATACCCATTACTCAAGGCTGCCCTTTCCTATCCTCTGTCACACTCTCTTTCTATCTATCATTCTTTAAGGCAAACACTCTCTTTATTCTCTCTTTCCCTGTCTCATCTCTTCTTCTTGCTGTCTTTCATTTCTTTTTTTTTTGTTCAAACGTTTTCATTTCATTTGCAGGCAAAGCAAGGGAGAACACGCAAACGAGGGAGGGCCTTCACCTTCGCACGGAGGAGGAGGGGCGGCTTCACGGCGGATGAACGGCGAGATCCGACGGGCGGCCTGCGGTTCACGGCGGCGGCGTAGGGCCGGAGGGCGGCGGCGCTGGGCGATTCCGGCGGACGGCGGTGGCCTCACGGCGGCTGCGCGTGCGTGAGTTGGGGTGGAGGCCGGCCTAGTGAGAGGAGGAAGGAAGAAGAAGAGAAGGGGATGAGAAATTGTAGTGTTTGTGGGTTTTGTTTTCAGATCTTGTTTTTGGGGTTTTGAATCTGATATTGATTTGTAAAGAAAATCTGGACTTGATTTCAGATTTCTCCTCTTGATCTTGGTTTCTGGTTTCAAAAATCAGTTTGGGGTTTTGTATTTGGAAATGGATGAACAGACTGGTTTGGAGAATTGGTGGGATGAATTGGGTTGTTTTTGGCTCGGAGAACTCTGTAGGTGAGAAGAGTGGTTTGCAGGGAGATGATCGTTGGCAACGTTCCTTACTGTTGTTGAAATACAACAGTGGATGGGGGAGACAAATTGAAGGGAGAGGAGCTGGTTGTGGGGAGGGATTAAATTTTCATGTTGGATCTCACCAACAGAAGAGGTGGGATTCAATAGGGTTTAATTAGTTAGGGGAAATGTTTTTATCCAATGGCAAAAGTGTAATTAATCTTTTTTTAAAAAAGGTAAATAAGTAATTAAGCAAGGGTAATTATTAAAGTAAATGAAGTAATTAGCGAAGGTTAAAAGTGATTAGCGGTTTTGTAATAGTGAGATAATTAAGTTAATGTGATTAGTTAAGATTATTATTCAATTAACGATGGCACGATAAAACGGAGCGGATACGCGCTCGCGTTGACGCACAAACATAGAACTCGCACCCGAAACATCCGGATGGTCAAAACGAAAATACGGGCACACACAAATAATACGCCTAGAAAATACTGGCCGTTACAAAGACGCCACTGACACTTCCACCGCTCGACAATCTGACAAAGTGCCTCCTGGCCGTTGCGCCCCCTGACCCTTGGTGCTTTCGGCTCTGACACCCTGAAAAAAGCACCCCTGGCCGTTGCACCGTCTGGCAAAAGCATGGCTGGCATGCCAGATCCTGACATCCTCGCCCGAAGCTTCCGCTGACAGATGGGCCAGCTCAGCACGTCGAGTCAGCACGCCAGGTCAGCCTCACCTAACCGCCTCCATCAGGTATAAATACCCCTTCGCCTCCATCGGGTAAGGGGGTTGGCAAATTAAGTTTGAAATCTGATTACTCACACAAAAGGGCAAAGGTCTTCCATATCTTTGTTCTTCCACAACTGATAGCTCGTCACGAAAGGTCGACTCACTCTTAGTCCGACCTGCGTGCCTAGCCCCCACTTTTAAGCCCTAATACTAACTTAGGCATCGGAGAGGCTAAGGGTTGGACCCCAACCTGGCCTTTCTGACAAGCTGCTCATTATGCAGGCGAGCTCATCTTCACAGGTCGTGCTCAACTCCCACCTCCGGCAGTGCGGTCGTGGGGCAGAGTTCTCGCGGTCGATCCCGTGGTCGGCCTTCGTAGTGCGCTCAGCCTCGTCACTGCCTCATTTCCTGTCAAATAACCTACCCTAATCCCATCCAAATCCTAACCATCGTGCCCTTGGTTCCCCTTAATACAAATTCATTGTACGCGAGTTCTACCCCGCAACAAGGCTCTTCCGCAAATTTGGGACATGCCTCACATCGACAAGTGTGCGCACTATGCCGTCATGCATCTTTATTCGAATGGTTCCAATACCTGCAGTTCTACATACTGCATTGTTTCCCATAAGGATTGAGCCTCCATCTTGCTTGGAATGGTATGTCGTGAACCAACTCCTATGAGGAGTCATATGATACGAGCATCCACTGTCCATGAGCCATGCCACGTTGGCATCACCTGTAATCCTTGCAGCTAAAATATCGGTATCTCTATCTTCATCATGAACCTGCTCACCATCAATCCCTAAAGATGCCGAACCGGAATCCTTCTCGGTTTCCTTTCCTTTCTTCCTATTCTTGATAGGACAATGGTTCGAATAATGACCCTTCTTGTGGAAATTGTAGCATGTGATGTTCGCAAACCTATCCTGCGAATGTCTCGACTTGGAGCGGTCATTGTTCTGCCTGAAGCCTCCTCTCCTTTCATGTCGACCCCTCACATGCAATGCCTCCTCACGGTTACTCACATGATCTCTACCTTGAACCTTGCCACATAGTTACTCCGTGTAAAGCGACGCCTTCACCTCTTCCACGGTGAGAGTAGTCCGGTTGTAAATCATCGACCGAACAAACTAATTATACTCTTTAGGCAATGAGCACAACAAGATAACCGCTTGCTGCTCATCTTCAATCTTCACATCCATACCATGCAACTCTAGCACAATCCTGTTAACTCATCCATATGATTCTTCACCGCTGAACCAGACTTCATCTTGAGAGTATATAGCTGCTGAAGCAAATATAGGCGAATCGTGAAGGATTTCTTCATATAGAGTCCCTCAAGCTTCTTCCACATATCAGATGTCGTCGCCTCATCCATGACTTCCCTCAGAACATTATCTGATAACGACAACTGAATCGCGATGTACGTCTTCCTCTACATCTCCGCCCTCGCGGATGTAGTCACATCCTTATCGATATTCGAGACATCGAATACGATCTAGTAACACCCCGTCTATATAAGAACATTCTTCACCTTCGTCTGCCAAATCCGAAAATCATTCCAGCCGGTGAACTTCTCAATGTTCAATGTTGTTAAGGAAACCATCTTTCCTATGCTACTAACTTCCTTTGCAATAAAACCACAAGCTCCCATACCACTTATTGGGGTTGAAAATAAATCGCCTTGGGATCAATGCGGAAACCAACCCAAATAAACTGATCAGGAATATATAGCTAGCAAAAATCTAATCCCAATGACCCAACAAAATTCCCAAATGACCTTGCAATAGAAAGTAGCAAACGAATCACAGCAACAAATAAAACAATTGCAGACACAAGAGAATTTACCCTGGTTCGGTTGTAAACAACCTACATCCAGCAATCCAATCCGAGACAATTCTACTAGTAGAGAGATCCAAACAATTCGGGTTACAAAACGCTCCCTCACGCATGAGTAATAACTTGTCAACAGAACAAGCCCTCACGAATCCACTCAAGAGGAAGAAATCAATGGAAGAAGCAGAGAATGAAAAACCAAACCTTTCTCTCAAGAACACAAACCCTAAAACTCTCTCCAATCTCCAATGTGGTAGCAAGAGGTTCTCCAAAACTCTCTCAATCTGAAAAGAAGCTTAACCAAATCTAAAACAATAGTTAGGTTTAAATAGAAACCCAAAACAAATCCAGATAACACATCCTGGCGTCGGTTTCTACTTTGCTCCACGTGCTGCTTGGCCCGAGTCAGTTGTCAACTCTGCCTACTCGGTCAAGCTGACATGCCCTAGGTGGAGTCGAGTTGACTCAGTCGAGTAGCCTAGCTACTCGACCCGAGTGTCAGTATCCCTCTTCAAGCCGCATGCCCTCGGACTGCTCGGGCAAACAAAAGCTCCATGCTGCTCGGTCGAGTAGCTTCCTGCTCGACCGAGTAGCCTCCTGCTCGACCGAGTAGCCTCCTCCTCGACCGACTAGGAGTCACCCAAGTCAAAGGGAAAACTTCACAAACTCTCTGCCTGCTCGGTTTGTCATGGTCTTCATGCTGCTCGGTCGAGAAGCTTTTTGCTCACCTAGCAGCCTCCTACTCGACCGAGTCACCTGGGAAAACTGCTCCACGGGATTTGAATCAAACAACAACAACACTATTCACCTCCCCTCTAGTGTGTGTGTGTGTGTGTGTGTGTGTGTGTGTGTGTGTGTGTGTAGCCCTGCAGGGTCCCTTACAACATATGTGCCATGATTTCAGCAGGAACCGCGGCCGTGACTACGTCGCCGCTTGCAACCTTGGCGTCTTTCCTTTCTTGGGGTCCATCTTGATCCCCGACGACGAAGCGACGGCATGCTCAACCGCCGTGTCTCCCTCCCGCTGTTCCGGCCAAGACATCGACGGCGCCTCTGACGCCACCGGATCCGAATCGGTGGCGCTACCCCCACTCGTCGAAGTACTACTCGACGAAAGAATTTGAAGCGGAAGAAGCCGACAAAGGCATCGGACGAATCGAGAGAGTACATAGAACAAAGCAGATGAACGGAGCTTCGACGAACAAACGAACGGACGACGGCAGTCGACGGCGATTGCTCTCTGCAACGAAGGGGGGAGTCGGAATTTTGAAAATTTGTGAGAAAGTTCTCTCCCGCTGCCCCTCTGTTTCTTTTTATAGGAAGAGTCGGGTGATCTCAGCCGTCGAACGTATGCCATGTGGCAAGATCTGAGCGGGACTGGGCTGGCGCCTCGATTTCTCCCCGCAATCACGTCAGTCACACGTCACTTTCTGAGCAGATGGACGCCTCGAATTCTCCCCGTCGCCGAAACGCCATCATACCTTTGAGATCCGATACTCAGATCGAGTTAAATGCTGCCGACCAGCCCTCAATCGATGCAAGTGCGACACGTCATCTGAGCTGAGCCGGGCTTGCCGCTTTGAGCTCGAATGACAGGAGCAATTGTTACGACCTTATGGCCGGCCCACATAATTGAGGCACACATAAACTGGAAGCCCAATCGAACAGCTCTCCGACCATCCGGGAGGGGTACTAGCCCGAACAGAAGATCGACTTTATCCAGGGAAGCTCGCCTCGCCGAGTGACAAGCTCGCCAGCAAGGTCAACCAAAGAAGCTCGCCTACTCGATCAACAAGCTCTCCATACCCTCACGAAGCTCGCCTACTCCCCAACAGGAAGCGTGATCAGATGGTCCGAAGGCGCCGAGCTTGGTCGCCGAGCTTGACTCTCCCTAAGGGCGGCCTAGCATAAATATCTCTGACAGGGTCACGTAGGGTCACCTAACCCCCATTAATGTCAGAGGTTAAGGGTGAGAACTGATGGCCGTCCATCACGTCTCATTAATGCGACTGACACCGCCTGACACATATTAATGCGTAAATATCTCTGACAACCCGCGCCGACCTATCACTTCTCCTCCAGCTAAGCTGACTCGACGGCTGATTGGATGGCGAGCAACCGTCTCTCGACCCTATAAATACCCCCCTCCAGCCGCCAAGGAGGGGGTTGGTCAGTTAAAATCTCTAACGCTTGTTCAATATTCAAGGTCGGATCTCTCCCATATATATGTGCCTTCCTCATAAGCTCGCCACGCTTCGCCGATCTACCCTAAGATCACCAAGCGTGTCCGGCACACTTATTTCAAGTCACCCACTGATTTAAGCATCAGAGAGGCTACAAGCTGACAGCCAGCCCTGTGTTTCTATCGAGTTGCTATTGTCGTATGAAACTCGCCTCAGCTACCAGGAGATGACGACCTTGGACGACTTTCAGGCGATCTTGGATTCTTCACAATCGAAGCATGTTCCGAGTCGTGCTAACCTTACCATCAATCCAAAATTTATAATTATTGTAACCGTGAATCCCATTAACTACAAATATCATTGTTAGGCCGGCTTGAGCTACAACAACCATCAAAATAATTAGCTTTGAAGTGTCGGATACGCCAAAAAAACACCAAATAAATAAATTGAGTAGGGTACACATTCTCACTATATATATAAAATGCCCCGGGCGCCTCGCATCTCTTCAAGCTTGCCAGCCTACACACCCTAAAATGTCGGCAGCGGGAGCACCACCCAAGGACTCCGTCGTCCTCTACCCATCACCGGGCATGGGCCATCTCGTCTCGATGTTCGAGCTCGCCAAGCTCCTCGACGCCCACGACCTCGCCGTCACCGTCCTCATCGTAGAGCCCCACTACAACACAGGCTCCACCGCCCCCTTCATCGCCCGCGCGTCCGCATCCAACCCCACCATCTCCTTCCACCGCCTCCCCTCCGTAACTCCTCCCCCTAACCCTTCCCGTCACCACGAAGCCCTCGCCTTCGAGCTCCTCCGCCTCTCCAACCCAAACCTCCTCTCCTTCCTCAAGACCTCCCGGCCCTCTGCTCTCGTCATAGACTTCTTCTGCGCTTGTGCTTTTGACGTCTCGTCGGAGCTCAATCTCCCCACTTACCTTTTCTTCACCTCCACGGCCAACTGCCTGGCCGTCTTCCTCCACTTCCCAAAACTTCACGAGAACACTTCCGCCAGTTTCCGGGAACTGGGCCCCACTAAGCTCGAGATCCCGGGGACTATCCCGATCCCTGCGGATCACATGCCTGTGCCTATGCTTGACAGAGACGACGAGGCTTATGACGGGTGCTTGATCATGTGTCGGAGGCTGACGGAGGCGAAAGGGTTCATCATTAATACGGTCCAAGAGATTGAAAAGCGCGCGGTCGACACCATTTCGGCCGGTCCGTACCCTCGGCCCCACTGTATTGGCCCACTTATCAGTTCGGGGAGCAGAGAGAAGGGTAGCCGGTCGGATTGCTTGAGCTGGCTCGATGAGCAACCGAAAGGGAGCGTGGTTTTTATTTGTTTCGGAAGCGTCGGCAAGTTATCTGCCGAGCAGCTGACGGAGATTGCTATTGGGTTGGAAAAGAGCGGGCAGAGGTTTTTGTGGGTGGTTCGGAGCCCGCCGAGCGACAAGCCGGAAGACCGGTTCGGGGCACCGCCCGAACCGGACCTGGACCGGCTGCTACCGGCCGGGTTCTTGAGCCGGACGGAGGGGAGGGGGATGGTGGTGAAGTCGTGGGCCCCGCAGGCGGAGGTGCTGACGCACGGGTCGGTGGGCGGGTTCGTGACGCACTGCGGGTGGAACTCGGTGCTCGAGGCGATCTGCGGCGGGGTTCCGATGATCGGCTGGCCGCTGTACGCGGAGCAGAAGATGAATCTGGTGTTCCTGGTGGAGGAGGCTAAGCTGGCGGTGGCGATGGAAGGGTACGATCAGGGAGTGGTGAGCGCGGAGGAGGTGGAGACGAAGGTGAGGTGGCTGATGGAATCGGAGGGCGGGAAAGAGCTGAGAGAACGGACGGCGAAGGCAAAGGAGGCGGCAGCGGCGGCGGCGGCAGAGGGGGGATCATCGCACAAGGCGTTGGTGGAAGTGGTGAAGGAGTTGAAAGGGAAATAGCAGTGGCACAGTTGTAGTACTATTATTGAAAGAGATTAGATTTGGATGTCATAATTATAATCGAGATTGAGTATGATAATCAACAAATTTGAAAATACGAGCTGCGTGTTTGACGAATGCTAATGTCGTGATAGTGACTAGGGCAGGTACTAATAGTGTCTTTTGATAATTGGAGCTGTTTTTTATTGTTAATTTTGAGGAAAAATGTGGAGCAGTTGATGTGGATCTTTCGTGGCGTGTAGCAGTTGCGTTGTCTGCAATGTTTGAAAATTTCACCATCTGTGTGTACATTTTTGTATGGACATAATTATTTATTCTCGCAATCGTCTGTCTTTATTCAGTTGGATCAAAGAGCACTCTGCCGGATTAACCTCGTTACGCCACTGATGCTTTGTCTTCGAAGATTCTCGCGATGGATATTTGATCAAGTTGGGGAGGCATATGGATATGTATAGGTTGGATTGTATTTTAGAATAAATCCACACATCAGAAATGAGTGTGTTGACGGTCAAGATGTCCATCGGGCCGGCCCGGCCCGGCCGGGCCTTGACCGGGCCACGGGCCGGCCCGACCCGGTTGACCGGGCTTGTCCGGGCCGGGCCGGGCCGGCCCTAGTATATTAATTAAATATATAATTTTTTAAAAAATTATTAAAAATTCATTAGAAAATCTTAATAAAATGAAAAATGTTGTGAATGGAAATAACCAGAGTCGGTTAGGATTGCGGGTATCTTAGAGATACGCCCATATATATGTATTCGTGTATCTACTCTCCTACCATGCCTATAAATAAAGGGCTGGGGGTTCCTCCCCCCAGTAGTTGATTCATAACACGTTATCAGCACGAGCCTCTAAATTTTTTCCTTTCCACAAATTTTTTTTCCGTTCGTTGCGAAGGCGAAGGCGAGACGGGAGATCCACGAGCGCGGTGCAAGGCTTCCTCCATCGAAGGTCGTCATCCGCGTAGGGCTTCGAGCAACCGTCGCTATATCCGGAGGACGGATATAGAGGTAAAAATACTAAAAACGATATTTTTAATCATACGTATGATTGCCCATCCCCTAGATCTCGCAAGATCGTCATGGGGATTCATCGTCGCCTTGAAAACGACGGATTTTTCATACCAAAAACTCAATTTTTAGGGTCAAACCCCTAATTTTTGAACCCTCCGGCGGATAGCCGTCACCGGAAACCCCCCCAACCTCGACGGAACCCCCCAACCGCTCCCCGCAGGGGGGGCGGCCCCCGCCGCGCCCCCTACAGGGGGGCGGCGGCCCGTCGCCCCCCCCCCCCCCCCCCCCCCCCCCCCGCAGGCCCCCTGCAGGGGGCGGCGGCCCCTGCCGGCGCGCCCCCTGCAGGGGGGGCGGCGGCCCCGCCGCGCCCCCCCTGCAAGGGGGGGCGGCGGGATCGCCGCCGCGCCCCCCCTGCAGGGGGGGCGGCGGCCCCCGCCGCCGATCCCCCCTTCGGGGGGGGGGGGGGGGGCGGCGGCGCCCTCCCCCCCAAACCATAAGACAGGATTAACACAAAAAAAAAATTTCCAGCTCTGTGGCCCTGAAGCCCACAGCAGATTTGTGGGCTTCAGGCCCACAGAATTCAAAAAAAAATCAGAGTCTGTGGGCCTGAAGCCCACAGACCTGTTGTGGGCTTCAGGCCCACAGATTTCAAAAAAAAAGAAAGAAAGAAAAGCCTATGGGCCTGAAGCCCATAGGTCGACTGCGGGCTTCAGGCCCGCAGGCTGGTTTATCTGAAAAAAATGGGGGAGGCAAAGGGCTATAAACTCGCCTCAAAAGGCAACTTGTTAGCCTAAAAATTAATTTAAAAGGGGGATTTAAGGGCAAAATATTCGTGAAAAATCACGGTAAATTACGGGACAAATACCGGGCAGGCGAGGACTTTTGGGGGATTCTTGGGGGGGGCTTTGGGATGATGAGGGAAACTTTTCCCTCTGACAAAGAAAATGTTTATTTTGGGCTCTTAATCAATTTAATTGATTAAACCCATTCAATTTACAACCTTTCCATTGTAATGATTTTTTCTGCAAAAATCATATTTACATGCTTTGCATCTCTGGTATATTCTGTTGGATATTATATGTGTGGTTGTGCATTGTATTTAAAACTTAATAATTAGGAAGATCATGCGACCGCTCTGCCGTTAGTAACCTAACCTAACGGTGTATGACGTTGCCCAGTGGTCCAATAATTATTAAGTGTTTAAATTATTTATCCATCTCTGCGAATATTAAATGCCTGTGATGCCTGTGATGAAAATGTCTGATGAAAATGTTGATGAGCACAATATTTCTGCATGAATTGCTAAATGTGGTTTTTGGATCGGCCGTTTAGTCCCACAGTTTATTTCCCGCACTTTTCTTTTATTTTTGAGAGAAATTGTAGTGAGGAATTTATGTAAATGTCAAAGAAAGAAGACCAACTTCCATGAAGACGGAGGCCACGCTTGAAGATGGAGATATCATATGGGACCCACGGGGTTTCCAAAGTTGTATTTTCATTTTTAAAGCTGCAAATTTGTATAATTTGGTCTGTGGACTTTTGGACTCTTTCTTGTGGGACTGGCCGATCCACACATTTAGTTTTTCGTTAAATATTGCCTCCGCATGAAAATGTTTTCCCTGATTAATTATTAATTCATGTATATTTATGCTCTGCTAGATAAATGGCTAATATTGCAAGCATTAATTTCGAAGTACTGGAAGCATCAGGTAGAAACTATCTAAGCTGGCAGCTAGATGTAAAGTTTCACCTGCGGGCAAAGTCCCTCATCGCTGTTGTGACTGAAAAAGAAAATGTTAGCGATATAGAGAAGGCGCAAGCTATCACCTATATTCGTCGCCATGTGGACAAGACCTTAAAGGCTGAATACCTTACGGTCGAAGATCCACTTGAGCTATGGACTGTCCTTGAGGACAGGTATAAACATCAGAAAGATGTTATACTCCCAAGGGCACGATACGAGTGGGAGAACCTGAGACTGCAGGACTTAAAGTCCATTGCTGAGTACAACTCAGCACTTTTTAGCATCACCTCATGCCTGAAGTTGTGTGGTGAAAAAGTCTCAGAAAATCGCATGCTGGAAAAGACGCATACGTCCTTCCATGAAAAAGATGTGATACTCATGCAGCAATACCGTGAACGCAAGTTCACCAAGTATTCCGAGCTGCTGTCATGTTTACTCATGGCCGAGTAAAACAGAGAGCTTCTTCTCTCCACTCACAATATACGCTCCCCGGCACTGCCCCCCACCAGAAGCTCATTATTCCTCTTCCTTCAAAAAGAAGAGAGATAATAAAAGAAAAGAAAGACCACAGAAGGGGGGTCAACAAAAAAATGCCAATGGCCATGTACAGCAGCAGAGAAATAATGAAAGTAAGCGGGAGTTCACGAGGCACAGAACTAACAAAAATAGAAATGATATACCCCCACCCAAGAGGGAATGGGAAGACCAGTGCCAAAATTGTGGCATGAAAGGCCACTGGTTCAGTGTGCTGAACTCCGCATCATCTCCAGGATTTGTATAAAGAGAACAAGAAAAATAAAGCTGAAACAAACCTGATGACATCTGATGCTCCAGTTAAGTTTTTCAGCTGGCGACTTCGAAAATAATGACATGCTTGACTAGCCTTTTACTTTTATCTTAGCAAATTGTTTAGAACATCTCACGTTATGAGAGCTTTTATATTACGCAATCTGTTTTGGTTGAAAAATTTTAGTAGACAATAAATGAATATGTCTATCTGAATATGCATGTGCCTTTATGTTTCATCTTTTGAAACTGCTATCATAAATAATTAGTAGACAATAAACACGTACGATCTCTTTCAATACAAAGCCCAATATCAGGGCTATATTGAAGATCCAGGGAATGCAACACAGTTGCCCCCAAACGACACAAAAATAATGGATGCACTAATCCCTCCGAATTCCAAAAGAAACTTTCTAAGTTTCAAGGACATCCGTTAAACGGATCCCACTTGGAAACAGCAAATGTAAATGAAAAATTACCGTATGCAATGTCTCAAGAAAAAGGAGTAAAATCCACACTTGAACGTTTTGAGAGCCTTATAGGCCTCCACCATACGAAGATTCGGAGAAAGGAAGCAAAATTAAACGGAGCACCTGAAGTGCCCGACATCAGCCGAGTTTTTACTCCGGCATGATGGACTTGGCCATCCTGGATTTGTGATGCTGCATCACATCTTATCCTATGGGTATGACTTGAAGAACCAGAAGATTCTTCAGAAGGGAAAAACGTCCCTCGCACCCCTTACTATAAGGGAAAACTAATTGCAAGGCCATCTACACGATAAGTTGAAAAAGAATCTCCACGCTTCCTCAAAAAGAATACAAGGAGATAGATGTGGATAAAATCCACCACCCCTAGTGGGCTATTTCAGTACTTCACTGTACTGATAAATGCATCCTCAGAATATTCGTACGTGTGTCTACTACAGACCCGCAACTTAGCTTTTCCAAAGCTATTGGCACAAAAATAAAAATGTTGCGGGCACATTTCCCAGACAATAAAATGTTATAAATAAGTCTGGTTAATGTTGGGAAATATACCTCCCAGTCTTTTCAAGAGTACTGCCAATCAACGGGAATTGAAAATGAACATACAAGTACCGCATGTTCATACCCAAAATGGGTCGGCAGAGTCACTGAAAAGTAGACTCCAATGGACTGAACGTCCATTAAATCCCGATTGCCTATGGATGCATGGGGACATGCAAACTCTGCATGCTGCATCGTAAATGAAAATAAGACCCTCTGGAGGTCAGAGTCTCCAATGCAATTTGCATATGGAATGCCACCAAACATTTCTCATCTGAGAATCTTCGGTCGCGCAGTCTTAAATCCCCATTGCACCACCAAAGAGGACCAAAACGGTACTCAACGTCGCCTAGGTATCCATGCAGGGTCTGACTCACCCTCACTTATAAGATACCTAGAACCCCAAACGGGGGACGCATTTAAGGCACATCTTGAAGACTGTGATTTCGATGAGACGAGTTTCCCAAAAATATGCCCAGATACTAGAAAATCTGGCGCGAAGAAAATTATAACGTGGGAAACAAAAAGTTTGACCCACTATGATCCGGCAACAATACAATGTATAGAAGAGATCCCGAAGATCCTCCACATACAGAACACTGTCTACCAATTACCGGAATCATTTATTGACAACCAGAAGATTGTCAGATCACACATCCCTGCTGCAAAAACTCCAGCTAGGATTGACATCCCCGAGAATGGATGCAATCCACCAGCAGCAGAAGTGGCTGATCCTCAACAGAAAAGAGGCAGACCACCAGGCTCCTAGGACAAGAAACTCCTGGAGACCTTAAGACAATACTACCACAGGACAATGAGCTCCTGTCCACACCATCACCCTTCCCGGAATCCACTGCAGAGGAATTGCCGGAAAAAAGTGAAATTAAGTAAATGTTGTACGTACTGGGGAGGTGTTGGACAGATAGAACATAAATTGTCGACAATATATTCACGTATTATATTTCCATATACATCGCAATGGCGATGATGTTTGTATATTATCGTTCCACACTCCGTTGCTAGAAGGCAAACGTAGAGATTGGCCAAAATGTGGAACGTGGCAATAGAAGATGAGCTGGACTCACTTATGAAACGTGAAATGTTCGGACCTAAAGTCCTGACACCAAAAATGTGTCAAACCTGTGGATAAAACAAAGTATTGCAAACATAAGAAAAATAAATACAAAATCGTATGCTATACGGTACAACCTATAGCCCAAGGAAAATTTCGCTGAAACTAGGGATCGAACAAATTCAAATGAGCATGTCTCATAAATGATGCACCAGTCTCCCTAAGTTATCAAAAGCGAATACCTTACGATTTGGCGAAGGAAAATTTTGGATATGCTGTTATTGGATGTTGTGACGGCATACCTTCGTGGATATCTTGTAAAGATAATTTCCACATTTCCTTAAAATGCCTGAATAGACTTCGGGACGTCTATTCAAGAAAAACAATAAGTATAAATAAATGTACAACCAAGAGAATCACTTGACAAGTCAATGATTCCTACTGAAGGTTGTCTTTGCATCTGTGCAAAGAACATGATTAGAGATCTTAGTTGTAGACAACTAACATCTCATCGGATCTCCTGAAGAGAAAACCGAAATAAATGTACAAGCCTGGCTTTTAAACATGAAATAAAAAGACCTAGGCAAATATAAAGTCATGGCTCATAGAATCCTGTTACAAACGCCCAGAAGAGCGTTGGAGATATTAAAAGGACCATTGTCATCCAAAGTACCCCTACGGTGGTACACTTACTGGATGAACAAAAAGAACCCTTCCGATCGCTGGAAGATGAGGAGGATATAACTGGTCCTAAAGTCCCTTATCTTAGTGCAATCATGCACTCCTGGCTAACTGCAGGTGTCCCGGTATAGCAATTGCAGTAAACTCATTAGCCAGAGATAGTTGGCACCTAAAAAGGGCCATTAGACCTGAGTTAAGCCTTCTGCGCTTTCTCCAAGGGTCAAAATATTTGGACTTACAAAATGTAGTAGCATCCTCCAATGTTTATGCAAATGCAGGTTTCAGGTCCAGTCCCTATGCTGAGAAATCACAGAACGGGTACCCACAGTGGGATGGCCATCCCCTGCAGATCTGCAAAGCAACTTATGAAGGCAACATCATCCTATCATTCCGAGATCCTCACCATTCCAGAATCACACCAATGGTGTATTTGAGGGCGCCTGGTGGTACATCACATCCCAGTGACGACTGGGATAGAGGCTGGTTCTGTGGAGCTGACCATATAGTCTGAGGACCACATCAGAGGCGACAAAACTTAGCAACCTCTTCAGAGTTTCTGGATTCAGCAGCTGCTTGATGGTGATAAAATTCGTAATCTGTGTACATTTTCGGAATATTGTAAATAGGAGTGATGAGATAAGCCTACGAGATCTGAAAGCCTAAGAGCTTTTACAGATCAGGGGGAGTTGACAGAATTTGTACTCTTTTCCCTTAGCTATGGTTTTTCCCACTGGGTTTTCCATAGCCAAAGGTTTTAACGAGGCAAATCACATCAACGCTGGATCCTGAAGTATCCACCCCTCAGTGACGCTCAGAATCCAGAAGTATTCATGAGCAGAGTCACTTGTACAAATCAGGGGGAGTTAAAGAGCGTTTGCACTCTTTTTCCTTAACTATGGTTTTTCCCACTGGGTTTTCCATAGCTAAAGGTTTTTAACGAGGCAAACCTCACCAACTCAGGATCCCGAAGTATCCACCCCATGTGAGACTCTTATTACGCTCAGAATCCCGAAGTACTCTTGAGCGGAGTCCACACCTATGGCTGGATAAGGGGGAGTGTTGTGAATGGAAATAACCAGAGTCGGTTAGGATTGCGGGTATCTTAGAGATACGCTCATATCTATGTATTCGTGTATCTACTCTCCTACCATGCCTATAAATAAAGGGCTGGGGGTTCCTCCCCCCAGTAGTTGATTCATAACAAAAAATAATATCTATACCTAGTATAATTTTTTTTAAAGATAGTAATTTTTTAAAAACATACTATTTTATAAAGGATGAACAAAATAAGAAGAAAATTAATGAGTAAAACAATTAATGAGGAACAAATTAAGGAGTAAATTAAGAAAGAACTATTATATATGAGAAAAATTTAAGATGGAACAAATTAAGGAGCCCATTTGTGAAACAAAATTAAGTAGGGAGCAAATTAAGGAACCCATTTGTGGAAAAATTTAATTAGTAAAACATATTAGTAGGGGAAAAACAAGAAAGAGGCCGGGCCGGGCCGGGCCGGGCCCGACAACGGGCCGGGCCGGCCCGGCCCGACGGGCCGCCCCTCCTCCCAGAAGCCCGGCCCGGCCTTCGGGCCGGGCCGAGCCCGCGGCCCGGTCAACCCTACCGGGCCCGGGCCGGGCCGGCCGGGCCGCGGGCTTTCGGGCCGTTTGGCCACCTTGAGTTGACGGTTGGGCTCCGGCCAACAGTAAGATGGGCTGACGTGGTAGTCTCCCAGTTCGTAGAAAGCGAGGCCTTGAGCTACTGGACGGGAGATCGACCTATCACAGGGTCGAAGAAGACAACCCATCGACCTTTCTGCTGGATAGTGCCTCAAATGATCTGCAACACATACACTCGTTAGGGGTGTCGGATCTAGGTTCCGATCCAAATCACATCCGATGATTAAGTTAGTATCGATTTAAGTTGCCTCGGGGCAGTCAAGATCGACCCAGTGGAGATCGTCTTGGTCTAGTCACACAGAGCTTTTGGAGGAAGAAATATAAGAGTGGAAAGTACAGATTAATGTTATAAGAGTACCTACCGCAGGCCTCCCCCTGTACTGTTTGTCTTTCTTCTATTTATAAGTGGAGGCGTCCCCACAGTGCCGTTGGGGAATAATGGTCACCAATTATGACAGCATGATCATCTCTAAAAAATAGGCATAACTGTTGTCCACCCGCCACGGCATTAATGTGCTCATAATTAACCACCACGCTTAAGCTACGAACACTCAACAGGCAAATTACGTGTTGGCTTTGACCAGGCGGACGACTAATCTCTTCTATGTGCTTTTGCGGGTTTGATGGACCATAGCTTCTCCTTTATGGGCCTCCTCACTTAGTTTAGGATATTCCTTCCCTCCATCGTGGACCGGCCCAATGATGTAAAAATGGCCCCAATCACTTGGACTCAAACAAAAAGTCAGATGCGTTCGAGTGATGAGAATTAGGTTCGGGATACAGATGTGTGTTGTTCATCGACACGTGTCCTTCGATCAGTCTTGACCACCCTAGCACGCTTCTCTACTTAAATAGGGGAATGAGAATGGCGCGATCTTTTTACTGTTTTGAGTCTGTGGAGTAAGAGACTCTTCACCTTCTCTTCGTTCTTTGGAGGTCCAGGATTTAATCAGCCACTACCCAATAAACTTGAATAGATACGGAATCTAGAATCAAAGCTTTCCCATTGCCTTCCTGAGACGCTAGGTCGAGGCCCCAATGGAGGTGCGAGAAGTTGGAGAGGAAGCCATGACCAAAGAGGAAAGATTTCAGATGTTGTTAGGGCCAAAAATGACCGTGACAGTTGTCTGGCTGACGTGGACCCTTCGTGCAGAGTCAGAGCCTTGTTAACAAGTTTAATGTGGCCCTAGGTTGGTAGAACTAGGGTCGGTTGATGATGTTGGTTAGGATGCGATGCATGCACAATCGACCCTCGAGCAGCTTATACGTCGATAGTTCGAGGTTGGGAAGCTCGGAAGCGACCTTTGCGGAAGATGGCGACTCGTCGATATATACCACAAAGAAACATCAGGGGGTTGGTTCTGGTCCCGACCCAAATCCCCTCCGATGCTTAAGTTAGTATGGAAACTTAAGGAATAGAGGGAGCTTGGAGCAACTGAGAACGACCCATGGAGGTTCGTCTTAGATCTAACATCGCAAGCTCTTTAGTGGAAGGTTTATAAGCTAAAAGAGTAGAGTCTATGTATTAGATCTCGTACCTTGTGAATTGGAACCTTTTTTGTATTTATAGACCTCATGGGTCCTAGTGACGTTGGGAAGATAACGATAACCTATTATGGTGTCATGATCTCCCCTCTTTAATAGGAGCGAACGTTGCCCATATTCCTGCTATTTATGAGGTCGTCTTCAATCCCACGTTTGAGCGATGGGGATGCAACGGGTGACTGGCTGGTGGGCTTTGACCGAGTCGATGTCGAGCTTCTCTTGTGGGCCTTAACTTTCGTAGGTTGATTTGTCTTGAGTGCGAAAGGTTCAACAATGGCCCCCATCGCACGACCTCAACAGGTCCGCATGTTGAAGTCAATCGACGTTACATCGCATTAATGGGACACGACAGTCGAGGAATTTGCATTCGAATTCTAGGCGCCAAAACGTCCGCCTCGCCAATTTGGATTAGCCGACGGTTCGAAATCCAAGATACGTAGATTTTTTTTATCTTTGACACGTGTCTCATCGTGCGACTGTTGCCTTATTGATATAAGACAGTTCCATCGACAGAATTTGAAGATACCGTCTTCTTCTTTCTTGATTTAGATTTTCTCCCTTTGAAAGAAATGGCTTCGTCTAGCTTGGTTACTATTGTGTTGAAGAACAAAGCAGGGGCCATGGAGCCCAGTCTGATTGCGAATCCGAGGTCCAAAGTTGGAGCCGATCAGATCACTGAGTTTCAGAGAAGCTACGTCCGCCTCGATTATCAGATCCGGGTGCCAGGGAGAGACGAGGGTCCATCGCCCTGGCGACCGGGAAGTTAGTGTTTACGTAAACGCCTTCCAACGAGCGCTTGGATTTTCCATGCACCCCTTCATGCATTACTTCTTATGCACCCTGAACCATTCTCTCTGCCAGTTGATGCCGAACGCCATTGGTGCACTGATGGGCTTTACAGCTCCGTGCATGATGAAGGGGATCGAACCGATGCAAAGACTGTTCAATTACTTCTTCATGATCCTCTCCTCAAGACCCCAGGCTTGTACATAATAACGGCCCGCCGAGGCAAGAAACTGTTTGATGACCTCCCTTCCTCTAATCACAAATAGAAAGATGAGTTCGTGTTTGTGGTCTTCCAAGGAGAAGCGATTTTTTTTGCATCGGCTGAGGCATTCCTGACTAAGCCCTGCTGAGGACAAGCCTTTAACTAGAGAGGAGAAGGAAGTCACCGACGCATTGATGAGTCTGCCATAGAACGTGAGGAAGACGAAGTGGATGTAGTTTGACGACGTGTTGCATCGAACCATGTGGACGAAAGGTTGATTCGATCGTGCCTGTCAGCTGTTCGACCCTCGTTCTCTGGTTTAACTTGTTTGGTTTTTCTGCAAGCATGGTCGATGTGACTATCAGGTGGACCCAAATTTTGAGGGAGGTAGTTGAGGCTTCCATTAGAAACGGTGTCCTCTGGAGTTTCAGTCGGGTGATCATGTGTTCCTGAAGATCTCCCCGAATCGAGGAGTGATACGATTTGGAAAGTGATGCAAGCTTAGTCCGAGATATATTGGACCCTTCGATGGGCTAGAGCGAGTTGGAGAAGTAGTTTATCGCTTAGTATTTCCACCGTCCTTAGAAGGAGTTCAAGACGTTTTTCATGTGTCCCAGCTCCGTCGTTATATCAGCGACCCTTCTTATGATATGGACTACTCTGATATTACAGTTCGACCAGATCTAACGTATGAACAGCAACCAGTGGAGATCCTAATTCGACGCCAGAAAGTCTTCAGGAACAGAACCGTTGATCTAGTCAGAGTGATGTTGCGTCACGACTCGTCAGGAGAATCTACCTGGGAGCGGGAAGATGAGATATGAGAGCGTTATCCATATTTGTTTCCTACTCCTTAGTTGATAAGAATTCTGAGGACGGAATTTTTATAAGGTGGGTAGGATGTAACGGCATGTATTTTTAGACGTGTTTGAAATCGTGCGTATCGATATTTTATTTCAGTCATCCGTATAATTTTTTCGTCCGTACGTTCTTTGCTACACGTCGACGCGAACGCGTATCAGTTTTTCGTTTTTACCGTATCATCATTAATTAATTATCAAGTTTTACTGATTACTTCAACCTAATTATCTTACTAATTACAATTTTCTAATCACTTTTAAATTTTACTAATTACTTTAATTCGTTTATTTTACTAATTACGTTTAAGATTTACTTAATTAATTTAACCTCCTATCTTAACACTACTCATCATTCACGTTTTAATTTTAAAAAAAGAGTTAGAGGAACAAACACGTTTCTATGAACCAGGTTCCTCCCCCTAAAAGATTAGTCAAGATTTACATTTATTTTCGTCTTAATCCAAAACCTAATCTAATTAAATGGCTTTGACTAATACATGAACTTGTCCCCTGCCAATTTTCTCTTAAGGATCAACAACATCTTCATTTCTGCAAACCCATCATCTTCTGCAAACGCTTTTGCAAAACAAATCATCCCTAATCAACTTTCCAAAATCTGTTCAACTCAACCCAATTCCTTCAACCAAACAACAAAATTAGAACTCAAATCCACCACCAATTCAGCCCCAAATACAAACCAAAATCAAACCCATCAGCTTCCCAAATCCTCTACCAAATTTCCCAAACTAGAATCAAACAAATCAACAACTCAAATCCACCGAGCCAACGGCGTGGCCTCCTCCGGGTAGGCGGAACGCTCGGGCGCGTGCCCTCTTCGCCATTCAGGGGTTTGGCTCCAGTCGCGCCTCGACCGCCGGCGGTCGTCGGGCCCCGGGGAGTAACGAAACGGTCGCTTGAGGGGACTCCTTCCGCGGGTAGAGGATTCAACGGGCGACGGGCTACGGTCATCTCAGTACCACCGCCCTCCGGCTGTCTCCTCCGGGACCTCTCTCCGCTCCGGATTCTCCCTTAGGAGCCTTTCGCGTTCAGCGGTGAGGAAGCGGAGTTGCCGATGAACGGCTTCTTCGTCCAGACGACTGGGGGAGAGATGTTGACAATGCGGACTTCGCCCCCATGGTGGAGACTTGGCAAGCGGTGGGCCGCGCCCGTCCAGGTGTTGCCGGCCCGTCGCCGACACCTCCGGGATGCCACGGTTCTCTTCGTTCTCCCTCCGGAGCCTTTCGCATTCCGCGATAACGAAGCGGAGCTGGCGTCGGGTGGTCTTGTCGTCCGGGTGGGCCTGCCGGGCGGTCTCGGCCGCTTCACCCAAATGCATTTGTGCGGTGGCCGCCTCCTCCCGGTGCCTCCTCAGCCGCGTGACCTCCATTTCCTCCTCCAGGAGCTTCCGCTGGGCCGCGATCTCCTTGACGAGCCCCTCGTCTCCCCCCATCCTCCTCGAACTGAGGGTGAAGATTCCCTTTCACGTTCGGGGGCTCAGAGGGGCCGGGAGGTGCTTCCGTCCCTGTTGCGGTGAAGCCCGCCATCACCTTAGTGAAGGCCTTGAAGCTTTGCTGTATCGCGCGGGCCGAGGCCTGGACTGTCTTGACCTCTACCCCAGGAGGAGGGTCAGTCGCGGGAGTCATTGGTTGAGAGTGTGGTTCTTGATCCATAGGATCCTTGTCATGGTCAGGGTTCTGGGTGATTGGTATGGGGTCTGACATGGGTGTGACCCTTCGGTTCCCACAGACGGCGCCAATTGTTACGGGGTAGAACTCGTGCACAATGAATTTGTATTAGGGGGAACTGTAGGAATATGATGCCCTCAAGGCCATTTATTCCTGTGTGAATAGCACAAACATCTTGTTCGAAATAACAGTAAGCTGTTTGGTAATAATTTATCTAAGTTATATTGTAATGTAGTTAACATTAGATATCAACTTAGGTAAAGTCCTGAGACTTTATGCAAGGTCAAACGGGTATCGAGATGAGTATCTCGATCATGGAGAAACGTTTGACCGTCTGTAGCATAAGTCTAAAATGGTTCGTGGTCCTAGATGTTTCGAGACAAGGATATCGAAACATCGGATAGACCATTGTGTCTTAGTCTTCACCGTTTAGCGGTGGCGATGATCTCATGATCGCTTGACTTGGCGAAGTCGAAGACGAGACACAGGTGCTCATTAGAATGAGTTCACTGAACGATCCACTAGTGTTATCATATGGTTACATTGACCAATCTGTCAGTGATAACTCTGAGTGATGATAGGATAGTTGGTCTTTTGACTTGAGGTCATTTCGACGGACCTGTGCGTGAACGGTGCCACTTAGATCAACTGACCTAGCTTCGAGGCTAGGCCTGTCGAAAGGTCTTTTGATTGGGTGTCACTTGAAACGTACGAGGCGAGTAATGACCAAGACAGGATTCGTCTCTCCCGGTCAATGGGAGTTAGTGTCGTAGAGTTAGTTCGGTCTTTAGTAAAAACTCTGCGCAGAGTATGTTGGAAGAAGTCCAACATTAGTTGACTAAAGATCGATAGAAACTAACCGGAGTCAAGTTATTGGGGTTGACAGTTTGACCGTACCCTAGACTTGATCTACACGACATATTTAAGACGAAGAGACTATAACTACGGAATTCATCACGGAAACAGTCAGGGTGGTCCCGACAATACTCATGTCAATGAGTTAACCACATAATGATGATTCCTGAAGCAGGGGCGGCAACCACTGCTCGTGGTCACTGCCGTATAGGGCTTCGAGCCCAACCTGTTGTAAGGGTCAGGCTGTAGGGTCTCACACAGAGTGCAACGCTTCGTCTAGTAATAGGTAGAAATTAGTTAGGGAAAATATTTGCATTTGATGCAAAAGAAGAGATAATTGCATTTGATGCAATATGGTAATTTAAGCTTAGATAGGGACTATTTTGCATTTGATGCAAAAGCGATTAAATGTGTATTAAATTGTTTAATACAATATTTAATAAAATAACCGCAAGGAAAAGTTCACGGGTAAGACGGGAATGTCCCGGTCTAGACACAGGTTTGAACCGCGTCGAAAACGGAGTCCAAACGAGACCGATAAGTCTATTTAAAGTGTTTAAATAGAGAGCCCAAAACAGACCCAAACAATAAAGCCCACACCTTTAATAAACAGTATTTAAAAGAGTGTGGGCCCGGCCTAATGACCGGGCTTGTCTCATTCACGCAGCCGCAAAAGAAAAGGGGGGGCGCCACGTGGCGCCCCCCGGTTGGCCGCAGCCAGGCGCTTAGGCGCCTGGCAGTTAAAGCGGGCCCGGGCTTTGCCCGGGCCCGGAACCCTGCGTGCCCGTGCTTTTGCACGGGCACGTCAGCACGCGCACAGAGGCGCGTGCAGCGCACGCGCCTCGAGGCACGTGCGCTGCACGCCGCCTGGCGCAGGCGGGGCCCACAGCTGCCTAGGGCAGCGTGATTCTGCTGATTCTGCTGGCGGCTGCTGTTTTGCGTTTTGGGTGGCTTTGGGCTGATCTTTGGACGGTCAATTGGAGGGTCAAACGAACTCCGATTGACGAACGGTTTTTTCCTATGCGTTCACCGTTGAACGCTTGTCGTATTGATAGGTTGTATCGATCCTGAAGCTCAACGGTGAGTGAGTTAAAATTCACGGAAGTTTGCACTTTGTGAAGTGCAAACTAACTTGATTTTAACTAACCCAATTATTTAGTCCCACATCGGATTTTGAGAAATGGGGAGAGTCCGCCGCCTATATAAATAGGGGTCTCCCCCCTTTCTCAAAACTCGTCCCAAGCTCCAGATCTGAGTGGCTCTCGTAAATGTTGGAGCACGCTCGGATCTAGGCTTAAATAAATATTTCTCTATCTCCCTAAATTTCTTCCTTACTCCTGCGGGCTCTAGCAAAGCCACAAAGGAGTTCGGATTCTGGATCCGAAATCTTGGAGGAGGTTTCACTCGCGTGAAACTTTCTTCGGCGCGTGGTTGGCTCGGCGGCACGGGGATTGATCGCCTCGGGATGCGGAGCGGTTCGAGGAGCGGTTCGGGGAGCGGTTCAAGGAGCGGCTCGGCGTGGGACGGGAGCAGCTCGTAAGACGGCGCGGAACATCTCGCCTGCTCCAGGGCTGAGATTCCGGGTATGTGGTTAAAGTATTTTTAGCATTAGTTTAGTTTAATCGCAGTAGGCTAGATCCTTCTTGGGATGGTCAGATCCATCCCAAGTCGGCATAGATCTTGGCATAGGGTCTTGGACCTTAGGGCTAAGTTAAAAATTGTTTTTAACTGCATGTTAATTAGTTAACATAGGTTTTTCTTCCGCTGCTATGATTTTTGTGTCTATGTTCCGTCCGACTTAGGACGGGACTAGAATTTTTGTGCCCTAAGGGACCGCCAATTTCCCAACAGTGGTATCAGAGCCTAGGTTTGCGTAGTCGATCTAGCCTGCGATTAATTTTAAACTTATTAATGCCTTTTAAATACTTTTAAATTTTTTAAAGTTATTAGATAATTTTAAAAATGTTTATGAAGTTCAAAATTATATGTGATAAATTTTTGAATATGAAAATTTTAAAATGGCGTTTTAAAATTTATGTGATAATTTTAAAACTAATTTTAAATCTTTAAAAGTTTAAAATTATTTTGGATGCCTAAAATTTTTTATATGATAAATTTTTTAAGCATGGAAATTTTAAAATGGTGTTTTTAAATTTATGTGATAAATTTCAAAATTGATTTTAAGGCTTTAAATTTATGCGATAAGTTTAAAATATTTTAGATGTTTAAAAATTGTATATGATAAATTTTTGAACATGGAAAATTTTTAAAAAGTAATGTTTTAAATTTATAAGATATTTTTAAAACTGATTTTAAAAATCTAAAATTGTTTATGCGATAAACCTAGTATATTTAAATGTTAAATAGTTGTGCACTATCTTTATGCGATAAATTAGTGTAGCTTTATTTTAATGGCTTGTTAATCTTGTCCCTTATTTGATAACACAAGACAAACCCTTTAGGTTAGCCATTAAAAATGATTAAAATTTATTACTTGAATTTTAATGACATGCTATGTTTTAATAAATCATTAACAACAATATAAGACCTAATTAGGGTAGTCCTTTAAATGATTTTTAAATTCTAATTGTTATAATTAATTTTCATTAAAGGACTTCGCTTCTAGCGTTGTTAATAAAATTTATTAAAATCCTAATAACGATTAGGGTAGCACGTGAACCTTATAGTTGATAAGGACTTAATAAAAGTTATTAAACAAATCCTAAAAATTTTGAATTTAAGGATTCAACTAGTTGATAGGATTAATTAGTTGTTAATAAAAGCTGTTTAGTCTATGGCATACATACAAAAATGACAAGCTTCATTCAATGGACCATGATCCAGTCAATGTGCTTGGCTAAGAGTTCTGGGTCAACCCTTGCTAGTCCAAGGGGTAGTGATCCTGGCTTAGTCAATTCCCTGGCTGAGTTCCGCTGGACCGCAATGTCGCGAATCATGATTGTATGACACCCTGGACTATATCTAAGTCAAATACGTTAATGATCTTTTTCAAGATTAGCCGTAGCCCTCCTTGTTTTAGGGGTTAGTAACTATAGGGCCCGTGTTACAGTTGTTGAGATACACTCAAGCTGTAACATGGCAACCTTGTAGAAACCAACTTCTTAAATACATAAGATGAAATCTTGACTAACCCTAACCGTCGTCTCGTACCCCGAGCGCCGGCGTAAGTTAAGTCAACGATGTAGTCTGACTTGATGTAAGTCTAAGACCTGACCAAAACCGGCGTGTCGTGCATACACCGAGCTGAGGGCAAGTCAGGCTAGACATGAAAACAAGGGTCCGACTAGACTAGACATTGTGATTTGGATGAGCACACTCATGATCACGAATGGCTAGGGGCAAAAACCGATTAAGAGAGTCATATCCGATATGATCAATGAAGAGTCATCTTCCGATCGCAGAGTCAATCAACTTGTTGAGCTACACTCAAGGTTGTTTAGACTCAAGGTGATTGGAACTCTTACCCATTAATTTTAATTCGATTAAATCGTTCGTTATTAAGCTTTAAAACGATCGTAAAATAGTGGGAGGATATAGATAGATAAAATCCAATCTACCTATATTTAATATTGAACATATGCTAAAACTAGGGCAAGGCTATGTTTACCGTAGGAATTAAGATATAATATTTTAATTAGTTAACTGGTCAATAAGTTGATTAATTGAATATCAAGTTAAATTCTAATTGATAGAATTAAAACTATATTCTCATTGACATTAAATGACCTTCTAAAGAACAGACTTAAGAAATATGATTTCATTAAGTTCTGGGTCCAACAAATAAATTAAAGCTACATGTCACTCGTCTCTATATGAGGCAGCTTGAACATATAGGACATTCAAAGTATGTTTCTCCCTACAACTTGTCGAGCTACCCTCAATGTTGTATGGACAAACAATTTTGATCCGCAAAGTTCGAAAATTCGATCAAACCGTTTGAGTCGAATACGAGTGCATGAGCGATGCAAGACTATGTATCCCAACCGGATCTTGAGACAAGCAACTTCTTGAGCTACACTCAAGATTGCAAAGCTCAAGCGTTTGGATACATAAGTTGCTTGCATATCTATTTATTTATGTTGATATCTAAATGTGATTTAGAAAAGGAAGAAGGCACTCCGGAAAGTCAATCGAGTTAAATAGTTTAATTTATCATTAGAAAAGGCATAAGTAGGAGGAAATGAAAATGTGACATATTTTGATGTCACGATTTCAGAATAAGTTGTTATACAAAAGACGTTTAACACATTTTGACGAATGTCGTCACATTGCTTCTGAAGTAATGTTTTGTGTTAAGTAATTTGTAATAACTATATATATATATATTAAATGTTAATATATATAAATACACAAGATAGTAGCATACTTATATGGTAAAATTAGACTAGGCCGTATCAAGAGATTAAGCTTCACAAGTCACATAAAGAGGGGTCTGACCTCTCGTATTATGAAGTCTACGGACACTTGTGAGTCTTAGCCTCTTAGATACAATGGTCAAAACTCATCTGTGAGACAGTGGGAGAATGAGTTGTCGAACTCAGTCTAGTACATACTGATGTACCCGAGTCTAGATTAACCAAAATAAGTTATTCGTATGTTTTATTAAGACACGTGTTCTTGATGAAACACAAGTCTGATAAAATAAAGAACGAAATGACTAAAGTATTTAAACTGATTCGATTAGATCGAATGGTCAAATACTTAGCTAAATAAAATCTTGTGTAATTAAAAGAAAATGTGATTTTCTCTCAGATCAAGTCTGTTAACACATCGGTGTGTTAAAAGGTATGAATCACACGTAATTAGATTTAGTGTGATCCATTGTAAGTGACTCTGAGTTAAATCCTCCATCTGGGTTAAGTCCCAGATAGTAATGCCTAGGTTTTAATAATGTTCTATGAGGACATTATCAATAATATATTCAATAAATCAATCGTAAGGAAGTTGTAAAAATACTCGAATCTCGTGAAACGAATTGTCGAGTTAGACATCATAACTGATGATGACTTAGTCAACTTCTAGGATGAAATTCGGAGTAGTAACTCCAATTTAAAACTTGATGCAGGTCCGTGTGTGTAAATAAAATTGAGAATTTAGTTTACGTGCCCAAGGAAAATGTTTCCTCACTTTCTGTAAGTAAATCTTTAAGTTGAAAGATTGGTGCAGAAAAGGAAATAGTAAAGTACAATAATGTTGGACGGGAACGGTTTTCATCCTAATTTCTTTAAAACGGATTATGATGAAACCGGTTTCGCCAACAGACGTGTACAGATCTACTCGGACCAAAGCCGATGTAAAACGCTTAAGTTGACCATGAAAGTTTGCGCATTCACTTATAAGTTCGTTTTTCTAAATATGATTTAGACGAACCAACTTATATGAATTAGCCAGAGAGTTTTCAAGGTCAATGGGAGCGTGTAAATTACATGCGAATCATCAAAGGGATGGAACATACATTTTGACAAAGTAATCAAAGAGTTTGATACTTTATCAGAAATGGATATGAACCATTTGAAATGACCAATAACTAATTTGAAATTATTATCGTAAGATACGATGAACTGGATAAGATCCAGGGAAATAAAGTATTATAGATTCCGATAGACCAAGTGAATTATTTGAATGAGATTCAAATGGTTGGTCTAACATAAACATAGAAACCCCTTAAGTCTATAGTATAGACGGTTTTAGCAGATCCACTCACGAAGGCTCTACCACATGAAGTCGGGAAAACTTATGTGTAAAAACGATATTAGATATCGAGATAAATGGGCCTGAGTGCAAGTGGGAGATGTAGGAATATGATGCCCTCAAGGCCATTTATTCCTGTGTGAATAGCACAAACATCTTGTTCGAAATAACAGTAAGCTGTTTGGTAATAATTTATCTAAGTTATATTGTAATGTAGTTAACATTAGATATCAACTTAGGTAAAGTCCTGAGACTTTATGCAAGGTCAAACGGGTATCGAGATGAGTATCTCGATCATGGAGAAACGTTTGACCGTCTGTAGCATAAGTCTAAAATGGTTCGTGGTCCTAGATGTTTCGAGACAAGGATATCGAAACATCGGATAGACCATTGTGTCTTAGTCTTCACCGTTTAGCGGTGGCGATGATCTCATGATCGCTTGACTTGGCGAAGTCGAAGACGAGACACAGGTGCTCATTAGAATGAGTTCACTGAACGATCCACTAGAGTTATCATATGGTTACATTGACCAATCTGTCAGTGATAACTCTGAGTGATGATAGGATAGTTGGTCTTTTGACTTGAGGTCATTTCGACGGACCTGTGCGTGAACGGTGCCACTTAGATCAACTGACCTAGCTTCGAGGCTAGGCCTGTCGAAAGGTCTTTTGATTGGGTGTCACTTGAAACGTACGAGGCGAGTAATGACCAAGACAGGATTCGTCTCTCCCGGTCAATGGGAGTTAGTGTCGTAGAGTTAGTTCGGTCTTTAGTAAAAACTCTGCGCAGAGTATGTTGGAAGAAGTCCAACATTAGTTGACTAAAGATTGATAGAAACTAACCGGAGTCAAGTTATTGGGGTTGACAGTTTGACCGTACCCTAGACTTGATCTACACGACATATTTAAGACGAAGAGACTATAACTACGGAATTCATCACGGAAACAGTCAGGGTGGTCCCGACAATACTCATGTCAATGAGTTCACCACATAATGATGATTCCTGAAGCAGGGACGGCAACCACTGCTCGTGGTCACTGCCGTATAGGGCTTCGAGCCCAACCTGTTGTAAGGGTCAGGCTGTAGGGTCTCACACAGAGTGCAACGCTTCGTCTAGTAATAGGTAGAAATTAGTTAGGGAAAATATTTGCATTTGATGCAAAAGAAGAGATAATTGCATTTGATGCAATATGGTAATTTAAGCTTAGATAGGGACTATTTTGCATTTGATGCAAAAGCGATTAAATGTGTATTAAATTGTTTAATACAATATTTAATAAAATAACCGCAAGGAAAAGATCACGGATAAGACGGGAATGTCCCGGTCTAGACACAGGTTCGAACCGCGTCGAAAACGGAGTCCAAACGAGACCGATAAGTCTATTTAAAGTGTTTAAATAGAGAGCCCAAAACAGACCCAAACAATAAAGCCCACACCTTTAATAAACAGTATTTAAAAGAGTGTGGGCCCGGCCCAATGACCGGGCTTGTCTCATTCACGCAGCCGCAAAAGAAAGGGGGGGCGCCACGTGGCGCCCCCCGGTTGGCCGCAGCCAGGCGCTTAGGCGCCTGGCAGTTAAAGCGGGCCCGGGCTTTGCCCGGGCCCGGAACCCTGCGTGCTCGTGCTTTTGCACGGGCACGTCAGCACGCCGCCTGGCACAGGCGGGGCCCACAGCTGCCTAGGGCAGCGTGATTCTGCTGATTCTGCTGGCGGCTGCTGTTTTGCGTTTTTGGTGGCTTTGGGCTGATCTTTGGACGGTCAATTGGAGGGTCAAACGAACTCCGATTAACGAACGGTTTTTTCCTATGCGTTCACCGTTGAACGCTTGTCGTATTGATAGGTTGTATCGATACTGAAGCTCAACGGTGAGTGAGTTAAAATTCACGGAAGTTTGCACTTTGTGAAGTGCAAACTAACTTGATTTTAACTAACCCAATTATTTAGTCCCACATCGGATTTTGAGAAATGGGGAGTGTCCGCCGCCTATATAAATAGGGGTCTCCCCCCTTTCTCAAAACTCGTCCCAAGCTCCAGATCTGAGTGGCTCTCGTAAATGTTGGAGCACGCTCAGATCTAGGCTTAAATAAATATTTCTCTATCTCCCTAAATTTCTTCCTTACTCTTGCGGGCTCTAGCAAAGCCACAAAGGAGTTCGGATTCTGGATCCGAAATCTTGGCGGAGGTTTCACTCGCGTGAAACTTTCTTCGGCGCGTGGTTGGCTCGGCGGCACGGGGATTGATCGCCTCGGGATGCGGAGCGGTTCGAGGAGCGGTTCGGGGAGCGGTTCAAGGAGCGGCTCGGCGTGGGACGGGAGCAGCTCGTAAGACGGCGCGGAACATCTCGCCTGCTCCAGGGCTGAGATTCCGGGTATGTGGTTAAAGTATTTTTAGCATTAGTTTAGTTTAATCGCAGTATGCTAGATCCTTCTTGGGATGGTCAGATCCATCCCAAGTCGGCATAGATCTTGGCATAGGGTCTTGGACCTTAGGGCTAAGTTAAAAATTGTTTTTAACTGCATGTTAATTAGTTAACATAGGTTTTTCTTCCGCTGCTATGATTTTTGTGTCTATGTTCCGTCCGACTTAGGACGGGACTAGAATTTTTGTGCCCTAAGGGACCGCCAATTTCCCAACAGGAACCAACGGCACGGTGGTTATGTTAATGAAGGGATTATGGTAGGCTATTTGACAGGTGATTAGAGGGGTGACGAGGCAAAGCTTGTTGTTGGAGCAGACTACGGAGTCGAGTCCCACAGGATGCGGTTGAGGAAGATCGGATTGCGGGAGCTGTAGGCGAACACAAGCCGGGGGACGAGCTATCCTGCGCAATGAGCAACTTGTCAGAAAGGCCGGGTTGGGGTCCAACCCTTAGCATCTCTGATGCCTAAGTCAGTAATAGGACTTAAAGCCAGGGTTAGGCACGCATGTCGGACTAAGGGTGAGTCGACCGTACGTGACGAGCTATGAGTTTGAGAACAAAGATATGGACGACCTTTGCTCTCGTGTGTGAGTAATGGGATTCAGAGTAAATTTGCCAACCCCCTCACCGTAAGAAGTGAGGGGGTATTTATACCTGATGGGAGGCGGTTCGGTGGGGCTGACCTGGCATGCTGACTCGACGTGCTGAGCTGGCCCTGCTGTCAGCGGAAGCTTCGAACGAGGATGTCGGGAACAGGAGTGTCAGCCATGCTTTTGTCAGACGGCGCAACGTCCAGGGGCGCTTTTGTCAGGGTGTCAGGGCCGAAAGCATTAAGTGTCAGGGGGCGCAGCGCCCAGGGGGGTGCTTTGTCAGATGGTCGGGCGGCGTAAGTGTCAATCGCGTCCTTATACTAGGTTGTTTGTCGTGTCCGATGAGCCAAGGGTCCGAAGGAGCGCCTCCCAGAGGCAGGACCCCCTCACGATCCTCTGGGCCGACCCGGACAGCGGACGTGCGACCCGGCCGAGCCCTCTCGGACAAGGATCCTGGAACGCCGGGGGGAGACGGGTGCGCCTCCGTAAACATCCGAGGTTGTGCCGTCCGGGCGGGCCTCGAGCACACCGTTCCCGACGGATCGAGCAAGAGCGGTCGAGCGTCTCTGTCAGGGGGGCAAGGCGAGGTGCGCCCATCCCCCTGCAGTCTGGGGCTTTCGAGCCGGCTGGCGCCCTACAAGCCTCTAAAGCTCGGGCGTGAGACACCCCGTCATTGGGCGGGCCATCCGTTTGGAAGAGGCGTGGTTCACGGCAGAAGGTCGGACTATCACGATCTTCAAGTCGTAAAATTTCCAATATTCACGCATGTTTCATAAAACTGTTGTATTTTCTGCTTGTTTATAGGGTTGAAGCCACTGAAGATGTAATCTCTGATCTAGCAGAGCTGGCTAGTACTGAACGAGCTCTAATTGATGAGTGTGGAAATCTCTTGTCTGAAGCACATAAGTTGCATGTGTGTTGTAAGTCCTATTTTGCCTTTACCAAAATGCTCGCAAATGTATTAACTATTCTACTGTTTATTATTATTATTAGGTGACGAAGTGCAGCTTGAGAAGCCAACTCATTCAAACAAAGCGGACGAGTGGAATGCGAAATCAAGATCATACAATATAATTTTTGGCGTGAAGGATAAGAAGCTGATGATGACGACGACGACGATGATGATCAACATCAAAGACCATTCTTTTTTGTATTCATTGTATGATATGAACAATTAGATTTCGATTATTCAATTTTAGATGGATATGTGGAAAGGAAATGATCGATAGGTTCTAACAATTCTCTTGTTGGAACTTGACACTAGCTCCCTCTGTAGAGCATTCTTTTGTTTATTGTTACTTTACGATTCCCACCTCTAGAAAATAAAAGCAGATGATATTCTATTCGATCTCAATTCAGCTCCTTGTTTCAATCTGTTGAGTTTGATACTGTGTACATGAAATTTGTTTCCACTTTTTTACTTTTTTTAATTGTTACCGTAGTAAAAGTAGAGAAGAGTTAACAATGAATAGCATGAAAAAGATTTAATTTAATAACCAAACATCTGTCTAAGGTCCCAGATAGATAGCGCTTTTTTAGTACAAGCGCTATCTATGGTGGACCTTTAACAACGTTTGTACTAAAGAAGCGTTGTCACAAGCGCTGGACATTTATCAGCGCTTGTACTAAAGAACCACTGTTTGTGGTAGACCTTTAACAGCGCTTGTACTAAAGAATTGTTGTCTATTGGGACCTTAGACAGCGCTTATACTAAACAAGCGATGTCTAAGGTCGCAGATAGATAGCGCTTGTTTAGTACAATCGTTGTCTATGATGGACCTTTAACAACGCTTTTACTAAAGAAGTGTTGCCTATTGAGACATTTGACAGCGCTTGTAAAACGCTATTAAAACCAGCCCCCTTTAGCCGAGATAGACGGCACACAAAAAATGCTGCTAAAGACCCTGTTTAACCACCGTTAAAGATGCTTATAAAGGATCCCTTCCCCTTCTTGTTGAGCATCGTTTGTTGACCATCTTCTCTTTCAAAAATGTCCACGTCCCAAGCATCACCCAAGGCCTCCGTCGTCCTCTACCCGTCCCCGGGCATGGGCCATCTCGTCTCGATGTTCGAGCTCGCCAAGCTCCTCGACGCCCACGACCTCGCCGTCACCGTCCTCATCGTAGAGCCCCACTACAACACAGGCTCCACGGCCCCCTTCATCGCCCGCGCCTCCGCATCCAACCCCACCATCTCCTTCCACCGCCTCCCCTCCGTAACTCCTCCCCCTAACCCTAATTCGCCGAACCACGAAGCCCTCGCCTTCGAGCTCCTCCGCCTCTCCAACCCCAACCTCATCTCCTTCCTCAAGGCCTCCCGGCCCTCTGCTCTCTTCATAGACTTCTTCTGCATCTGCGCGCTCGACGCCACGGCGGAGCTATCCATCCCTACCTACCTGTTCTTCACCTCCGGCGCGAGCTGCCTGTTGGTCTTCCTCCACTTCCCGAACATCCATGAAACCACTTCCGTCAGCTTCCGAGAGCTGGGCCCCACCAAGCTCAAAATCCCTGGGGTTCCCCCGCTCCCTGCGAATCACATGCCGCTTCCGATGCTGGACCGAGACGACGAGGCGTACAAAGGGTTCTTGTGCTTGTCCCGGAGGCTGACGGAGGCGAAAGGGTTCATCGTTAACACGGTGGAAGCGATCGAAAGGCGGGCGGCGGACACGATTGCGGCCGGGCCGTATCCTCCGGCGTACTGCATAGGCCCGCTTATCAACTCGGATCAGAACGGACAGCGGAGTGGCGGGTCGGAGTGCTTGAGCTGGCTTCACGAGCAGCCGAAGGGGAGCGTGGTTTTTATCTGTTTCGGGAGTGTCGGGCTGTTGTCGGCGGAGCAGCTGACGGAGATTGCTGTTGGGTTGGAAAAAAGCGGGCAGAGGTTTTTGTGGGTGGTTCGGAGCCCGCCGAGCGACAAGCCGGAAGACCGGTTCATGGCACCGCCCGAACCGGACCTGGACCGGCTGCTTCCGGCCGGGTTCTTGAGCCGGACGGAGGGGAGGGGGATGGTGGTGAAGTCGTGGGCCCCGCAGGCGGAGGTGCTGAGGAACGGGTCGGTGGGCGGCTTCGTGACGCACTGCGGGTGGAACTCGGTGCTGGAGGCGATCTGGGGCGGGGTGCCGATGATAGGTTGGCCGCTGTACGCGGAGCAGAAGATGAATCTGGTGTTCTTGGTGGAGGAGATGAGGCTGGCGGTGGCGATGGAAGGGTACGACGAGGCGATGGTGGGCGCGGAGGAGGTGGAGACGAGGGTGAGGTGGCTGATGGAATCGGAGGGCGGGAAGGAGCTGAGAGAACGGACGGCGAAGGCAAAGGAGGCGGCTGCGGCGGCGATCGGCGAGGGCGGATCGTCAAGCAAGGCGTTGGCGGAAGTGGTGGCGGAGTTGAAACGGAAAGAAAATTAATTATGGTTATGCAACAAATCTTGTTGGCGGACTGTAGACGTAAAAGTGGTGAGTGTAAGGAAATAAAATTAATCTAGTATTTCATCATGCTGCCGACAGATATGTTCATGAAATTAAAAACAGATTTACTGTTATTCGAGTATTTTTTTTTTGGGTATTTTTTGAGTATTTTTTTGGGTATTTACGTTCAACTCACCCGTTCGACACCGCTTGACACGAGGTATGCTCTTAGCAAATTCCACATGTAAGCACGTGTCCTAATAGGAAAGAAATAATATTAAATTAGTAGTAAACAGCATCTTTCCATTACGAAAGCATTGGGTTTGTAACTTTGTCATTATAATTAATTTAGACTGAGGCTGATGATCAGGCACCGGATTGGTCCCCAGTGAAGAAAATGGGATTAGCACTAGCAGTCGTCGGCGATCTTTCAAGAATCTCAAGGTGCGTCACGGATTGGATCATCGGAGATTGGTGCGTGCCAACTGTGATTTTGGTTGCTAGCGTGGTTTGTGACGTGCACGTCGAAAATGAAATTTTAGTTTCAAAAAGTTAGGGGAACATAATTCGCATCTTTCGTACGTGGAGCCTTCGCCTATAATCCAGGCATCTAGTTAAAATTAGAATGTGCCCATAGAACGAAGCTAGCAATCGCCTTTTCAAGCAAACCAAAATGGAAAACACCACAGTAAATTTCAGAACATGCCTCGTTGAGCGAATCTAAAACTTGCATTTCCAACCAAATCAAAACGAAAAATACTAAAGTGAATACTAGATCATGCCCTATCTAGCGAGTTTAACACTTGCCTCAAGATTATTATGATGTCACAATCGTACGTCTTTATGTCAAATATATATATTTTTTGATCAGTTGATTATCAAATCTAAGCAAACACTTTGATTACTATAAGAGAATGGATAAATTTTAAACACTACTAGTTGAATCATTGGGCCGGCATTAGAGATAACTCGGTCGACAGATGAATAAGGCCCGCATGGCCTACCAAAGAAGCCCGATATCAACTTTGTCAAAGCCCAATAGTCAGTCGACCGTTGAGTCTATCTCACTCGAACATGTGATTAAAGGCGGGCTCGTAAATCGCGGGGACGTGCGCAACATTTATTCCTATTAAATGGGGAAGATCGTGGCCACACTATGAGTGTCCGTTATCATCCCAACGTCTCCAAAAGGACCCTGAACGCATATAAATATAGGAACGGATTCCATTTCCAAGGTACGAGTGACGTGCGTTTATATTTCATATATTCACGCACGTTTTCTTTTGTGTTTCTCCGTATTTTCCGCCGTCTTTTATTCGTTTTCTCGTATTTTCTCGTTTTCTTTCACGTTTCTTTGTTTCTCCATGTTTGCAGGAGATTGACCACGTAGTGGACGTTTAACGATGATATCCCAAGTCCCCGGAGCAACGGAAGAAGTCACGCGTGATCCAGGGGGTCAAACGTCGAAGAATTCATCTTTCAGCCCCTCACCCGGTCGGTTGGTCATCTCCAACCGATCGGGTGATGCACGCGTGCACCACCCGGTCTCTGCCGCAGCTCACAAAGAAGTCACCCGACCAGTTCGCAGACCGGTTCAGCGGGGGCTGTTCTCTGTTTTCTCGAGCAAAATGCCAACCGATCGGGTGACTCTCACCCGATCGGTTCATCTGTAGCCGAAGATGAAGAGCTGAAGACACGGGCGCCAAACCGATCGATTCACCCGACCGCTCCAAGATCCAACCGGTCACTCAAGAACTCACCCGACCGGTTCATGAGATCGGGTGAAAAGTCGCCGTTTTCTGTAATTTATCTGTAACGGATCAACCGATCGGTTGACTTGTCAACCGATCGGGTGACGTTTTTTCTGCGGGTTTGGACCCGAACCACTAGGGTTTCGAAGTGGGGTTATAAATACTCGAAATTGGCCGACTGAAAGGGGATCTCTTGGAGTTTTTAGGGCTTGCTGCCCCCCTTCTCTTGGGAGTTCTAGGTTAGTTTTAGATTAGGTCTTTTGTTCAATAAGTCTTGTATTGGATTGACGATTCACTCAAGATAAGTATTTTCCTCTCTTTTTCTCCATTGTTTGTATTGTGTTTATTTTGCTTGATGGTGAAAGTTTATATGTCTTTTGTGTTGTTTGTTTTTATGTTATTCACCGTTGAGTAGTTTTGATGAACCCTAATACGGGTTAGGGTAGGATTGATGCTTGGAAATTTACATTAGACTTGGTTGCATGGCACGTGTTCGATGAAATGCGTCAATGGGGATTTCTAGCAATCTGGGTCCAATTCGTACGACAACACACTAGATGTGTTGGGGATTGGGGTCCGGTGCTTGTCCTGTCAAGATCCGCTTCGATGTATTGCTAGAAATCACATTCGACCTTTTTGGCCATTAGGGTTACGCGGGGGTGTTTCATTGTCATTGGCGGGAGAAAGACCGCCTCTGACCGTCGGGCCAAGGGGGAATAAACTTGGCGGTTGACCCCCTAGCCACAGCTCACACCCCTAGCGTTGACATCGAGTCCTAGCGCGCGGAAGCGGCTTGGACGAAGTGTTGGGAGTTATCATTGTGGCCTTAATGCTCCCGGTTGCGGAAGGTGTTAATGGACATGGGAATGCCCACCGTCCGGAACCGGGTAGGCCTAGCGTGCTTGGCACCGATCGGAATATCGGGCCATGGACGCTAGGTACCTCCTTTTGGGGCAATGTCTCACCCTGGATCAAGTCAAATGCCAAGTGTCATGAATGCTCTAGCCCGTGTTAGCGGGGATTCATTTTGTGTCATTTTCATTTCTTTCTTTTATTTTTGCACTTCACCCACATTATCCGCGTAGCTAGCACACAACCTAGGCGAGGCTAGTAGCCATTCAAGCCATCCACATCCCTGAGTTCGATAAACCCGCACCCTACACTAACCGTGCACTTGCGGTAAAACGACACCGCGCCCAAACCGTAAACGGGGCGCCGGTCAAGTTTTTGGCGCCGTTGCCGGGGAGGCGTTCGGTTTGATATTAGCTTAGCTTGGGTTCGTTAGACTACGCATAAAAACACAAAAAATTTATTTTTCTTTTTTTAAAAAAAATATATTCAATAACCAAGAAATTTTTCCCCCACCATTTTATTATCTTTTTGTTATTCTCTTGTACTATTGACGCTCCTCTCTAGTTTTCTTATTCTTGTTGTCCAGGTATCTTTGATATTACCATGTGGAGATTAAATTTCGATGCTCAGATGGGAGGATACGATCCTTATCCAGTTGTGGTTTGTGAGACTTGTGGGATGGCGGGGCACGTGTATTATGATTGCCCATTTACGCTTGAGAGCCTCCCCCCACTCCAAGGCCAAACATTTTCCCACAACCTTAGCCCAAACACCTCCCATCCATTTCCTCAACCTTATACCCCTCCACAAACACAAGAAGAATCAAGCCTCGTGTCTCTCCTTGAAAGTGCCATGTCTAACCAAGGCCAAATATTACAAAACTTAATGGTACCAATCACCGAGCCGACGCCGAGGAGAGGGGATGAAGGAGAGGATATACCCACTTTCATGGTTGAGACCACCACGCCATCGGCCACCATAGACACATCTCAAGCCGATACCCCATTTTTCCATCACTACCACTTGGATGACGAAGCATTTTTTGATGATGATAGTGAGGATGGGGAGATTTATCTAGGATCTGTGGGAGAGATTTCTTGTCTTGATTTGGATACCCCACATGAGTCCTATGAGAGCACTGAGGAGTTTACAGAGATTATGCATACTTGCGAGGAGGATGTGCGTGAGGACGAGGACACCACGACCACATACGAGGGGTCCGCTCCACATCCACCTCCAGAGCCATCTCTGTCACAGCTTCCTCCTTGGTCGGTGGTCAACCATGAGGATGTCATTCAGGACATCGGGCAGATGGAGGAGCATGAGCATATCATCGAGGAGGATGTGCATGAGGGCTTGGATACGACCATCCACTTCATGGAGCCCGAGTCACATCTACCTCTACCGTCACGCTCCACTTCTTCTGCGGCTGAGCATCTACTTGAGCATATTGCCCCTATTCAGGGAGATTTTCATACTCACTCTCACTCCACATTTGAGTCTCGCTTTTCACGTCCTATTTCTTTAGACTCATATATATTTGACATACCATATCTCTCGCAGGACACATGATCTACTTCCCCTGAGGTATGCTGCGGTGTGTCACCACCTGGAGAGCCACTTCTTATGGAGAGCGAGGATTTGGTCGTCGCTAGTACAGAGGATAGCGACCCATTCTCAGGGAGTATTCGTCACACTTTCACTATTTTTCCATCTTATTTTGACGATTATCTCTGGGATACTTTTATTTTGGGGAAGGATTTTTTGCCATGGACTAATGCACCTCGTCCTTTGCAGGTCGCAGGTGGACACCTACGAGGGATGCTTGGAGGTGCATTGCTTGGGTCCATTGGCACACGTGGCACAGCGCTTCTGGCGGAGCCACAGAAGGAGCAGTTAGAGCAGCTACCTGCCCCACTCCAGATCTTGGATCCGCCTATGCTCAGGTGTATCTAAATCCAGTAGTGTAAAAATTTACCGCTTTCTAGTTTAGATTTGAATAATCTCGTCTCCTCTCATTAGCGAGGGGAGCATATCTAGGATTTGCTTTTGCATCTTAATAACCCTTCATGTCGTGCCCTTCTATCATTTCACCCCACATCCTCTTCCGAGGAGAACGAGCACTGTCTCTCCTGCATTCTGATTTCTTTCTTTTCCGATTTTCCCCCTAGCATATCTCTACATCCCCATTGGTCATATCATTTTGCTAGCATTGTCATGTTCAGCTTGGGGGAAATCGACTTTTGTGTGCATGTTTTCACGTGTCGTTGTTGTGTGTCTATGTCTTGGTGTTCTTTTGTCGTGTGTTATATCTTTTATTTGAGTGTTTCTTTTTCTTTATTTTTTTAGTCTCGCTCGTGTGTTTTTTGTGTTTTTCATTTTTTGTGTCGGTGCGTAACTCCCCTACATTTTCATTGCCCTCCCGTATTCACTACTATTGCATTGAGGACAATGCAAGTTTCAGCTTGGGGGAGTCACACTTCGTGCGTCATTTGTCTCTTTTTCTTCGTTATTTGAGTCGTTTTTCTCCGTGTTTTTCTTTTTATTTTTCTTTTCTTCTTTTGTTCTCTCTCTCTCCTAGAGATGACCCCATATGATGAATTGCCACAAAATCACACACACACACCTAGCACGGCTTCGATAATCACATTCACTAACCTCAGGAAGCCGAGTCCTCTTGCATTTCATGCTTCGTGGGTTCACTTTGCTTTTGTGTGAGTTGTTTGTCGTGACTAGCTAGGGGTGTACTTCTATTTTGTGATTTTGATCTATATACCTACCCTTGATTGACCCCTAGATTATCATGCTTCGATATTGAATATGCGGTATTTGCTTCTAATGTCTGCTTCTATATGCATGCTATATATATCGTATATTTCAATTCGCATGTGTCGGGATTCCACAAACAAGGACTAGGATAACCCATTTAGCGTATGCTCTGATTAGCGAGAAATATCTCCTTTGTCCAAGTGTTTAGGATCCGATTTCATTTTTATTTTACTTGGTGCAAATCCCCTCGTCGTGTACCGTTCTTCCACTTGGGAGAGTACACATGTAAATATCCCAATTCCCAAAAATCCAAAAAAAGGAGAAAAGAAAAGAAAAACCCAAAAAGATGAGAAATGAAAAGAAACGAAAAAAAAATACAAATACCCAAAACCCAAAAAAAAATTCCCGTGTGAATATTTTTTCCTACTTGCCGAGAATAAAGGGAAGGCGAGAATTTGCACCGAGTGTTCTACTCCACATCATCTCAACCCCCATCGTTTTCGAAAACACTTGGCTTAGGAACTTTTTGGCTATTATCTAGGCTACAGTGTGGTGATTACCTTAACCCTAGTTATGGAGTCCCTGACGCATGATATGTTTCGATTCTCTCTCTATTCTCATGCATGCTTGAACCATATATTCACCGCTTGATTCAATTCGAATCGATATTTGGGTCATATCTTGGATTTGTGTATATCGAGCTTTATTGCACAATGTAGATAGTGACACCGTTTGCTAGCACACGACCACGCTCACTCGCGCTTCACCGTGTGGGCCCACGACACTCGTCTGGACTCGTATTCCTTGGTTTAGTGATGTGATTTGGCGTTCGCTTGCTTGGTGTGTCATTTTTGATTTTGTTGGCCCTAACGGGTGATCTAGGATATAGAGTTTTCTTTTTCTTTCTTCCTCTCTATTTTTCCCTTCCGAGCTCCTACTCTTACTCGTCTTCCTCGAGGACGAGGAAGAGTTCAGCTTGGGGGATTTTGACGTGCGTTTATATTTCATATATTCACGCACGTTTTCTTTTGTGTTTCTCCGTATTTTCCGCCATCTTTTATTCGTTTTCTCGTATTTTCTCGTTTTCTTTCACTTTTCTTTGTTTCTCCATGTTTGCAGGAGATTGACCACGTAGGGGACGTTTAACGATGATATCCCAAGTCCCCGGAGCAACGGGAGAAGTCACGTGTGATCCAGGGGGTCAAACGTCGAAGAATTCATCTTTCAGCCCCTCACCCGGTCGGTTGGTCATCTCCAACCGATCGGGTGATGCACGCGTGCACCACCCGGTCTCTGCCGCAGCTCACAAAGAAGTCACCCGACCGGTTCGCAGACCGGTTCAACGGGGGCTGTTCTCTGTTTTCTCGAGCAAAATGCCAACCGATCGGGTGACTCTCACCCGATCGGTTCATCTGTAGCCGAAGATGAAGAGCTGAAGACACGGGCGCCAAACCGATCGATTCACCCGACCGCTCCAAGATCCAACCGGTCACTCAAGAACTCACCCGACCGGTTCATGAGATCGGGTGAAAAGTCGCCGTTTTCTGTAATTTATCTGTAACGGATCAACCGATCGGTTGACTTGTCAACCGATCGGGTGACGTTTTTTCTGCGGGTTTGGACCCGAACCACTAGGGTTTCGAAGTGGGGTTATAAATACTCGAAGTTGGCCGACTGAAAGGGGATCTCCTGGAGTTTTTAGGGCTTGCTGCCCCCCTTCTCTTGGGAGTTCTAGGTTAGTTTTAGATTAGGTCTTTTGTTCAATAAGTCTTGTATTGGATTGACGATTCACTCAAGATAAGTATTTTCCTCTCTTTTTCTCCATTGTTTGTATTGTGTTTATTTTGCTTGATGGTGAAAGTTTATATGTCTTTTGTGTTGTTTGTTTTTATGTTATTCACCGTTGAGTAGTTTTGATGAACCCTAATACGGGTTAGGGTAGGATTGATGCTTGGAAATTTACATTAGACTTGGTTGCATGGCACGTGTTCGATGAAATGCGTCAATGGGGATTTCTAGCAATCTGGGTCCAATTCGTACGACAACACACTAGATGTGTTGGGGATTGGGGTCCGGTGCTTGTCCTGTCAAGATCCGCTTCGATGTATTGCTAGAAATCACATTCGACCTTTTTGGCCATTAGGGTTACGCGGGGGTGTTTCATTGTCATTGGCGGGAGAAAGACCGCCTCTGACCGTCGAGCCAAGGGGGAATAAACTTGGCGGTTGACCCCCTAGCCACAGCTCACACCCCTAGCGTTGACATCGAGTCCTAGCGCGCGGGAGCGGCTTGGACGAAGTGTTGGGAGTTATCATTGTGGCCTTAATGCTCCCGGTTGCGGAAGGTGTTAATGGACATGGGAATGCCCACCGTCCGGAACCGGGTAGGCCTAGCGTGCTTGGCACCGACCGGAATATCGGGCCATGGACGCTAGGTACCTCCTTTTGGGGCAATGTCTCACCCTGGATCAAGTCAAATGCCAAGTGTCATGAATGCTCTAGCCCGTGTTAGCAGGGATTCATTTTGTGTCATTTTCATTTCTTTCTTTTATTTCTGCACTTCACCCACATTATCCGCGTAGCTAGCACACAACCTAGTCGAGGCTAGTAGCCATTCAAGCCATCCACCTCCCTGAGTTCGATAAACCCGCACCCTACACTAACCGTGCACTTGCGGTAAAACGACACCGCACCCAAACCGTAAACGGGGCGCCGGTCAACGAGGTCTAATACATAGAACTCTACTTTCTCAGCTGATACTTGTTATACATTCGGGCTTGTGCCGCCAGTCTTGAGACAACCCTCCTGGGTCAATCTCAGCTGCACCAAGCTCCCGCTCTTTCTTAAGTTCACGCATTAACTTAAGCATCGGAGGGGATTTTGGTCGGAACCCAGATCCGACCCCCTAACGTGTCCATGTGGTACAGATTGACGGTCATCATCCAGCGTCGAAGGTCGTCACTGAGCTTCCTAGCCTCGAACGATCGACGCAACTGCTGCTCGAAGGTCGATCGAGCACCGCACCATCATCAACTACCATCATCCGACCTGGGTTCTTCCAACCAGGGTCCTACTCCAACTACTGACGAGGCTCCGACTCAGCACCAAGAGTCTAGGTCAGCTTGACAACTGTCTCGATCAATTTTTGCCCTTAACAGTTTGGCACCGTCTGTGGGAAACGTTAACCAACTTGACATCTCAAAGCAATTCAGAAGCTATGACAGTTGGACCTAGCAACGCCAGACCGATCGAAGGACCGAAGGATAAGCCGAAAGCGAACAGCGTCCTGGTGGAGGACATCGCAGATTCCACAACAACACCACCACGACCAGCAGAGGCCCCGAAGGAGCCTGTGGTGATCCAGAAGGAATTCACCCAGTTCACCGAGCGGGTCGATAGGAGCCTAGGGGGAGCCCATCCCCCTTAAATAAGCCGTTGCCGCCTCCAAACCCGAAGCTGACGCCAACCAAGGGCTCGACTTTCCTCTGAGATCTGGGGGACCCAAGGACAGATCAACTGGAGATTAACCTCCATAATTCGACCCCCCTGGCCCACCAATACAACAGAGCGGGGGTTGACAATCAAGCTTTCATTCTCCAGGGAGAACACACCCCCTCCAATTACCGGGCAGCAACCCGCAGCATCCTAGATCAGATAATGTACGGGGCTCCCCCAGGTTATAACCCTATGAATCCTGCAGGTGGATTCGTGAGGAGGGAGGAGATCTCGAACCGATCATCGAGAGCCAACTACGTGCAACCTAGAGAAGGAGGATCCCTACTGGTCCGATCCGCAATTCGGAGGACCCCTTGAAAGAGAATATCATCTCTGCTCCTCCTCTCCCCAAGTTCAAGCCCCCTGCTCTACCAGATTATAATGGCAGAGGCGACCCATGGTCACACATTCATAAGTATTTGAATGTCATGCTGCTCCACGGGGCCGACAAGCCGTATCTTTGTAGAGCCTTCTATGCTACCCTCTTTAAGAGGGCAGAAAGCTGGTACGAATGGAATCCTAAAAGATGCAAACTTTGAATTCAATATGGAATGAAATGAGGCATATGAATTGGGATTGGAATCCTACCATAAAAATGATGAGCTTCACCCAAAAATCCTCCAAGAACCCACCAATCCAAGAATCCCGTATTTGAGCACCACCACTGCGAAATTCATCATCCTAGGTCTTGGAATCACCTCCTTCTAGCTCCAAACTCCCCCATATACATCTAGCTAACATTAGGACTCAAAAGAAGCATGAAAAAGGGAAATTTGTGCTTGAACTTGAAGGAAAAGGGGAAGAACAGAATTCAGCCAGAAATAGACAGATTTGGGGCTAGGGTTTTGGCCATGGAGCTTAGAGAAAGAGGAAAAAATTGAGGGAGATGGAAGGGGAGAAGGATTAGTGCTTCAAACCTCTCTTTTCCTCTTCTTTTCTTCTTCTATTTCTCATCCAATTCCCCCACACAAATTCGGCAGCAAGGGGGGCATTTTTTCAGCCTGGGTTGGGGAAAAACGGGGAGAAGAAATGGAAAAGGGAAAGAGAAAAAGAATGAAGAGAAGCTTTGATAAGGAAGAGAAATGAACTTGGGTATTTACAAGTTTTCCATTCTATTAAGCATATCTCATCCCCTTTCTCTCATCTCATATTCAAGCCCAAACATCAAGCCCAAACACCAAGCCCAACAACCCACACTAGCTAGCTACTAAAATTAACTAAGATCTTAACAACAGTAATGATAATATGAATCAACATCACCAATAATAAAAATACCAATACCAAAAATTACAACCAAACATCAATAATAATAATATCATTCATTAACAACTATCTCAACATCGCCAATTATCGTGAACACACCATTTATTATACACACTTACCAACTAAAATCGCTAAGCATGCTAATGACACTAATAGCTTGCTAACAATAATATCAATTTACTATCCAACCACACGCATTCACTTATATATCCAAAGTATAGCTTAGTCACCTGATAGCCATGCTTGTAAGAAATTACTATACACACACACAATTACTATATGCACACACGCAAATAGTAGTTTACACATATGGGCATTACAATACTTCCAAGCGCACACCATCCTGGTTCTCACCGACACTCCCTTAGAGCAGACCCTGAAGAGGCTCGATCGTTCAGGGAGAATGACGAAATGGGGGTCGAACTAAGCGAATTTGACGTCCATTTTAAATCGAGGACCGCCATCAAAGGGCAGGGTCTTGCCGACTTCATTGTCGAACTCACTAACAACGACAGCCCGTAAGAAGAGGTATGTGCAACTAACGTACTGCCTGAGGCTACCCCCTCACCCTCAACAATTATCAAACCACCGAATGATGCAATTAAAGACGAGGGAACCTGGATCGTGCAAGTCGATGGTTCGGCCACTCAAGATGTAAACGGGGCCGGAATAATTGTCCAAATATCAGCGGGCAATATATTCGAATAGGCCATTCGCTTCGATTTCCAAACCACTAACAATGGTGCTGAATACGAGCAGCCATCAGCGGACTCCGATTGGCTCGAGCCCTAGGGGCGAGAGGTCCACCTTCTCAGCGACTCTAGTCGCATCGTCCATCAACTGAATGGGACCTTTGAAGCCCGCGAAGACTCGATGCAGAGTTACATGCAATTCGCTAAGGCGGAGCTCGCCAAGTTCAAACGCGTGGAAATCCATCATGTACCAAGGTCGAAGAATCATCGAGCCGACGCCTTGTCGAAGCCTGCATCCTCCTCCCCCGCGAGACTAGGTCGGACCGTGTATGTACAACATCTACTCCATCCCAGCGGGTTGGCGCAAGAGATGCTAAGCCTCAACCAAGGGATCACTTGGATGGACCACATAATTCGTTACCTAAACACAGGGGAGAAAACGACCGACCCAGTGGAGGCACGAAAGCTAGAATGGAAGGCCAACCAATTCGTCCTACTAGACAGTTCATCGTACAAGAGACGATGGATCAAGTATGACATCTTTCCCTACCTTAAATGTTTAGCCCCGCAGGAAGCGCACTACGTGATCCAAGAGATCCACGAGGGCGATTGCAGAAACTAATGCGGGGAAAATCCATAACTTTGAAGTCCGTGAGACAAGGATATTTTTGGCCAACGATATTCAAACACGCCGTCGAATACGTTCGAAGATGCTCGACCTACCAGAAATTCTCAAAGATCAGCTCAGCCCTACCAACTGATCTGATCCCCATCATCAGTCCAGTTCCTTTCGCTAAATGGGGGCTAGACCTCTTCGGTCAATTCAATCCAGCGAGTGGGCAACGGAAGTACCTAATAGTGGCGATCGACTACTTCACAAAGTGGATCGAGGCAGAACATCTGTCCCGAATCTCCTGGAAGGAAGACGAAGCTTCGTCTGGAAGTCCATCGTCTGTCATTTTGGCATCCCATATTCCATAGTGATGGATAATTGAACACAGTTCGACAACGCCGGCTTCATAGACTTCTGCTCAAAGCTGAAGATCAAATTGCACTTCACCTCTGTCGCCCATCCCAAGTCGAACGGATTGGCAAAAGCAGTCAATAAAGGCATCCTCGGGCCCCCTTCGAAAAAGAATAATCGGGCTCGAAGGGACTTGGCCGGATGAAATCCCTGGCATACTATGGTCGTACAGAACGACCCACAAAACCTCGAAGGGGGAAAACGCCATTCATGCTGGCCTACAGATGCGAAGCAATCGTCCCAGTAGAGGTCAATGAGCGGCTGCTTTGCCTCCAATACTATGATGAAGAAAGAAACTCAGAAGGCCTCGAGCTCAACCTACAACTGGTGGACGAGGTCCGCGAACAGGCTCTGGCGGCCCTCATCAAACAAAAGGACGCATGACCCGCTATTTCAACTCAAAGGTCTACAAACGCAGCTTCCGTGTAGGCGACTTGGTACTACGTAAGGCTGCTTTCACTCCCGAGATTCTCAAGCAAGGGAAGCTCGCTGCGAAGTGGGAAGGACCTTACACAGTGGTCGATGTACTCGGTCCTGCCACATACTGACTCGCTACTTTGGATGATAGAGAACTTCCTTATCCTTGGAACGCTGAGCACTTGCGGAAGTATTATCAATGATTGTACTGACAGGGTAAATGATTGAAATCTGTCTTCGTCTTTTATCCTATGCCTATTCATGATGAAATCAGTCTCCGTCTTCATGCTCGTCGACCGTACGTCGAAGGGGCCTCGCCCCTCGCCACCGAACGACCCTTGTCATCAGCCGTAAGCCGAGGAATCCCCCCTTACCACTGAACGACCCCCGGTGCTCGTTGTTGGATATGGATGACGTTTGTACACCCTTGTAGGGGATGTACGAGGGAACACAGACCTCGAACGTCGCACACACAAAGTCGTGTGCAAAGGAAATTTGTTCCCTTGCGGAGAGGATCTCTAGATTAATGGGAAAGTCGCATTATATGTGCATAAGTGCATGCGACATATGGCTAATAAAGGGGTAATATCTTAAGCTTATGTTGTACCATGCATATGGTACAACTTAAGCTTATAATGTGCCATGTATGATGGTACACCTTAGTTAAATTGTTCCAAAGGAACAATTACTCCTAAAATAACTACCTTGGGGGCTATAAATACGACCCAAGGGTTAGCCATTTCCTTACACTTTTGCATGGCATTCTTGCATGCATTTTCATTCTAGCGAAGCTCTGCCGAAATCCTTCCTCTCCCTTTATCCAAGTTCTTAATCTAAAAGTAGAGATTTAGATTGTGGATTTAGTAGCCTTACTCCGTTCGTGAGAAGACTCGATCCGTCGTGGCGAATCCGAAGGCGAAGTTCTGTGACTACCGTGCCGCATACGCAAGCGTAAGTCTCAACTTCATTTATCGATCCTAACTCTGTTTTGGCAGGATCCAACATTGGTATCAGAGCCATACGGGTTCGCCCCGGTCAAACCTCCGCCCACGTCGAACCGATGAACGAGACGTTGTCTTTTTCACGAATGGGTATCCTACCATTACGGATATGGTAGGAACGCTTCGTGACGGAGAGAACGCAGCGGTTGTTCTTTTCACGTTAGGGTCTTGTGTCATTACGGATATGGCAGGAACTCTCCGTGACGGGAAGAACCGACCGTTCACATCGTCAAGCTCGCACTCTTCATGGATGCCGAGTCTCCATTCATAGGGAATGTGAACTCTCTTCATGTGGAGCGTGTAGTTTACGAACTTTAAAGTATGTTATTTTTCATTTTTGGCACACGGCCATTAGAAAATAACTACTTTCTCGACGAACGGGTGCTTCATCGACGAACGGGTGCTTCATCGAGGAAGATGATTGTAGTTATCTCCATCGGAGAAGATGAATTTTGGTGCATGTGCACCATGGCCAAATGGGCTATGAAGACCATGCACCCCCCTCCCCATGCGGAGGGGGTTGGCTACGGCCAATAACCACCACGGCAACCCCCTCCGGCGGGGGTGTGCGGCCACCCCACACAAGGGGAGGCCGGCCATGGACAAAGGGCCAAGGCCGGCCAAGGCCAAAATGGCCTTGGCCATGACCGGCCATGGCCAAGCCATGGCCGGCCATGGCCAGGCCGGCAGTGGCCGGCCCCGGCCAGGGCCAGGGGGCCCTGGCCGAGGCCAAGGCCAGGGCCAGGGGGCCCTGGCCGGCCTCGGCCAAGGCCAAGGCCAGGGCCAGGGGGCCCTGGCCGGCCTCGGCCAAGGCCAGGGGCCGGCCTGGCTGGCCCTGGCAGTGGCCAGGGCCGGCCTTGGCCGGCCTGGTCGGCCCTGGCAGTGGCCAGGGCCGGCGCCCTGGCAGAGGCCAGGGCCTGGCCGGCCCTGGCCGGCCTCGGCCAGGGCAAAGGCCCTGGCAGAGGGGGCCAGGGTGTCACGACTCGCTTCCCTAAAATGGAGGCGAGACGTGAAAAGGTCCGCACAAGAGTGGAGCTGTGAAGCCCCAAACCCGATAAGCGTCAATAAAACATAAGCAGGTCCCTGTAACCACAACGGAACAACAATAATAACACAAGGAGATACTGAAATAAAATCTCATATCTCACAATTGTCCAACATTAAAATAAGTCCAACATCCAGAAAAGCCACCAGGCTAAAAGAAAGAGTCTAAAGGCCCAGAACAAGGCCAACAAAAGCAACGACATAACAAAGTATAGGTGCTACGCACCGATAACAAAACAACTGTCTAAACAAAAGTAAAACACAACGAAGACACTAGGACTGGTCCCCAGTGTCCACGTACTCCCTGTCAAACACAAGCTCGGGCTCGGCGTCAGCAAACACCTCGTCCTCAACAAGGTACTCAGGCTCAGGATCTAACATGTGTCACCCAAAAGAGTAAAGGGGCACATGTCAGCAAGTCTAAAAAGACTTGGGCAAGGAAACTGAAAGTAAGGCAACTAGCAACCTAGCAGTTTAGTATGCATGACATGGCAGTTATAACATGAGTGCACAATCAAGACTTGGCAAGACAATCTGTACAAGAGAACAATCATCGGGACAAGACAAGAGTAGCCAAGCTACTATCAATCTCAATCAATTCACTAGTCACGTTGTTTGTAGATGTTTACGTGTAACGGCCCGTCCCCAAAGGCCCAAGCCCACACGGGCCTCCCCTTATCCCCCGCGAGCCCTCCCCCTTTATCCCCCGCTCTCTCTTTCTTTCCCGCAGAAGCCCGAGCCCCCTAGGGCTTTTCGTTCGCCCCCCTCTCTCTAGCTCTCATCTCGCAGCAGCCCCGTGGGCTTCGACGCTGTCGCCGCAATGAAGAGGCCTCGAGGCCTTCGTTCTCTCCCCTTCTTCGCACGCTCGGAGCAAGCCACATGGGCTTCTTCGTTTTATCTCTCTCCTTTGTCATCTTGCGACAGCCTGGGCCCTAGGGCTTCGATGTCACCCGCACGTCGTCGTGGGGCCCCCGATTGGATCTCGCCGCCATTGTCACCTCGCTGTGAGCTCGGCTGAGGCGGTTTGCCGCTCTATTTCACCATCTCTCTCCCCTCTTCCTCTCGGCTGAACTTTGGTAAGTGGCTTTCCATTTTTTTGTCTTTGGGATTGTTCTTTGCTTGCGGACTTGGGAATTTCGTGCTGAATATGTGACTGTGTTGTTGCGGCCTCTCTCCTATACCCCGCGTTGGTTTCCTCTTGATTTCGGTAGACCCTATCTCCTTGTTTCAAATCTGATTTTGGTTTCTTTTGGGAGAGGATGATTTGGGGGTAGGATTAGGGTTTTATTGTCCCTATTGCTATTTCGTGGGGTTGGACGCCCTCGCCTACTTGTGTGGGGTCCCGGGGTTGCTGTTGGGGCTTTTTAGGGGGTTCGATGGCTCCCCCTCGCTGGTTTGGTTTCCGTTGACGCTTTGCTTGCTGGTCGGGGTTCCTCTACTTGCTGTTTGGGCTTCCCCTTGCTGCGGCTTGGCCCTTGCTTGCTGACTTGGCTTTGTGGGCTGCTGTTTGTGCTCGGGTGGGTTCTTCCACTTGTTGTTTGGGTTCAGTTGGGTCCCTTGCTTGTGTTTTGAGCTTCGGTGTGGTACTACTTGGGTTGTGAGCCCCGTTCCCGAACGGTTTTGGTTGTTAGCCCTTAGCTCCTTAATAAGAACCCCGTGGACTTTGCCGTAGGCACGGATACCCCCCCACTGCGTGATGAGAAGACCCCCAATCTGATCCCTCTGGCCTAGACTCTCTAGCGCCATCCGGGTTGTCTCTTGGTCCTTCATTATGTAATGCAATTGTGTTGTTTTCTTGTTTCTTGTTCGTACCAAGATTCAGTTAGTATTGTTTCTTTTATATACCAGCACGTTCTTTCTCACGTGCTTGCAGGTTTCTTTCGCCCTTTCTCTATTGCTTGCAGGTTTTGGGCTTCTTGTTGCTGATAGTTGCGGCGTAGGCTTTCTGCAGATGCTGGGCTCTAGTTCTTAATTATCTTGGTTCTTCGGCTTCGGTTTCAGGTAGACTCTATCCCCCATACTCCAATTTAGATTCCTTTACTTGTGTTGGGGTTTGGGTTTCCCTTGCTTGTGGTTCTAGCTTCCCTTGTTGGTAATTGAGTTGGGTGCCTCCTTTTGCTTGTCTGGGCTTTTAGCATTGTTGTTGGGTTTGATAGCTTCCTTTGATTGCTGCCGTGGGTTTTCTTGTTGTTCTTGAGTTGGTGATGCTTCCTTTCTACTCAGTTTGGAATATCTTGCCTCCATGCTACCTGTCACTTGCTAGTTTCTTGCTCATGTTGTTTCATAAGCTTATTAGTACCCTGTTAGTTTAATATTATTAAATTGCGTAGCCTTGGGATGTTCTTATGATGGCACATTACTATGTTGGTACTGGATGACGAGTGGACTGTCCTGAGGTTGGCTCTTGACTTGACAGGTTGCTATTACCGGTACGGTAATAGATTCCCCTTGGCTACGTAGTTTAATCAATATTGAACCCCACGACACAAATAACTAATAACATGATTACTTTCTGCTTGACTCATCGGGTTTGGGGAAACTTATGATTGGGGAGTACGTGGGCGACTGGGACCTGATCTTTAGCAACCAATCGTTTTGGTTGTTATTTTCCCCGAGTTAGGGGGGACTCCATCAGCTGATGGGTCCTGAGTCCTGGGGGCAGACAGGGACGGCCATCTTGATGGGTCCTGGAGCCCCACCGCAGGCCACAGCGCCTCAGTTCTTACAGGTTTTGCAGCTTACAGTACAGTACTTTACACTTTTGGACTCTGCCTGGGGTCGCACCCTCGCGGTCAAGGTAGCTCTCAGATGCTTATTGTACTCCCCCTCATAAGTCACGGCTTAGAATTGGTTCACTTTAGTTAGTACCCTCATTACAGTACTTTTGCACGTTTTCGACATGTCTCTCTTCTGTACCCTTTCTGCTACTGTCACATCGTCCTTTGTACTCCCTTACTCTTCAGTGGCGCGTGCTCGTGGATTACCAGGTCAGGTTACTTCTTTGGGTAGTGCTATCATATCTGTGGTCGTCTTGCTTCCTTTTGTGCACACTTACCTTCCTTGTCTCTTCTTTAGATATTGTCTACTCTATTGAGCGCGGTGCGCGCTTTGTTACCCACCAGGTACGAAGCGCGTGATCATCCAAAGGCGTCTGAGCACGAGGAGTTGAAGCTTCAGTACAGGACTTCAGAGGAGTCAGAACTTCCAGAGCAGAACAGTATGAGCCTTGACGTAGCGGAGGTACGTGTTCCATTTACTTTCAGCAGTAGTGTAGATTTTACTACCTTTACTTACTTGTTACTGTCTTTTCCTTATTTAGAACTGTTAGCTTGTCAGATCTAGAGTGTCCCCTTACTTCCTGCACTGCTCCACATTGACTTCACTGGCACCTGCGGGACCTACAACCTCTCGTTTCACAAGTAGCGGCGCCCGCCGGGAGGCGGGGCGTTACAAAGTGGTGGCCCATGCAGGTCCGCGCAAACGCCTCGTGAACAGTGTAGAGCAGGCAGTAAGTGCGATGCTCGATTGACTCAATCTTGCTTGTGGATGCAGGTGTGTTTACGTGAGACTTGGACCATCCAGGAGAGCGCTCATGGCTTCGGGATCAGGATCTGGGTCCGGTGGCGCCAAACCCAACACGATGTATCAGATTTCAGACCAGGCCTTGCGAGAGTTGATTCAAGCTATATGTGAAGCGCCCATACCGGATGGAGGAGTGCAGCAGTTTCGATCTCTTCGGCCGCCGGTTTTCGATGGACAAGGAGATGCTTTGGCTGCAGAAGGGTGGATGCGTTCGATCACCGTCAGGCTGAAGGCTGCAGAGGTACCTCCAGCGATGTGGATTTGCATGGCGACGCTACAGTTGACTAGAGATGCCAGAGACTGGTGGGCTGCTGCAGAGGACCGATTACCCCAGCCGATCTCTTGGGCTACGTTCGAGGATGAGTTCAACGGCCAGTACTTCTCACCGGAGGCGCAGATGGAGTTGGAGGCACGGTTCATGGACCTGGAGCAGGGCTCCATGACTGTAGATGAGTACGACGCTGAGTTTTCTATACTCAGTAGGTATGTAACTTGTTGCAAGATCGGTAACCATACTTTGTGTTTGTGTTTGCTAACAATTGGTGTTTCAGGTTTGCTAAGGACGCAGTGTCTACCCCTCAGGCTCGGGCCAAGAGATTTCGACAGGGCTTGGACATCGACATCCGTGACAAGCTGGTAGGACTTGGGTTGACGACACATGCTGAGATGCTCTCCACAGCCCGAGAGTACGAGTACTTGCAGCGGGAGCGAGTACGACGAGAGCAAGCAGGAGTTCCTCCCAGACGACCACCATCACCTCAGAGGAGCCAGACTTTCACCATGGAGACGATGGAGACGGACGCTCCTGAATTTTAGCTTGTATTATCAGTTGTTGAACTGATCTTTATTTTGTTGTAGCCTGTTGGATATCTTTTGTGTTATATGTATTATCTTGTTTTAGAATTCCGAGGACGGAATTTTTTCTAAGGTGGGTAGAATGTAACGGCCCGTCCCCAAAGGCCCAAGCCCACACGGGCCTCCCCTTATCCCCCGCGAGCCCTCCCCCTTTATCCCCCGCTCTCTCTTTCTTTCCCGCAGAAGCCCGAGCCCCCTAGGGCTTTTCGTTCGCCCCCCTCTCTCTAGCTCTCATCTCGCAGCAGCCCCGTGGGCTTCGACGCTATCGCCGCAACGAAGAGGCCTCGAGGCCTTCGTTCTCTCCCCTTCTTCGCACGCTCGGAGCAAGCCACGTGGGCTTCTTCGTTTTATCTCTCTCCTTTGTCATCTTGTGACAGCCTGGGCCCTAGGGCTTCGATGTCACCCGCACGTCGTCGTGGGGCCCCCGATTGGATCTCGCCGCCATTGTCACCTCGCTGTGAGCTCGGCTGAGGCGGTTTGCCGCTCTATTTCACCCTCTCTCTCCCCTCTTCCTCTCGGCTGAACTTTGGTAAGTGGCTTTCCATTTTTTTGTCTTTGGGATTGTTCTTTGCTTGCGGACTTGGGAATTTCGTGCTGAATATGTGACTGTGTTGTTGCGGCCTCTCTCCTATACCCCGCGTTGGTTTCCTCTTGATTTCGGTAGACCCTATCTCCTTGTTTCAAATCTGATTTTGGTTTCTTTTGGGAGAGGATGATTTGGGGGTAGAATTAGGGTTTTATTGTCCCTATTGCTATTTCGTGGGGTTGGACGCCCTCGCCTACTTGTGTGGGGTCCCGGGGTTGCTGTTGGGGCTTTTTAGGGGGTTCGATGGCTCCCCCTCGCTGGTTTGGTTTCCGTTGACGCTTTGCTTGCTGGTCGGGGTTCCTCTACTTGCTGTTTGGGCTTCCCCTTGCTGCGGCTTGGCCCTTGCTTGCTGACTTGGCTTTGTGGGCTGCTGTTTGTGCTCGGGTGGGTTCTTCCACTTGCTGTTTGGGTTCAGTTGGGTCCCTTGCTTGTGTTTTGAGCTTCGGTGTGGTACTACTTGGGTTGTGAGCCCCGTTCCCGAACGGTTTTGGTTGTTAGCCCTTAGTTCCTTAATAAGAACCCCGTGGACTTTGCCGTAGGCACGGGTACCCCCCCCACTGCGTGATGAGAAGACCCCCAATCTGATCCCTCTGGCCTAGACTCTCTAGCGCCATCCGGGTTGTCTCTTGGTCCTTCATTATGTAATGCAATTGTGTTGTTTTCTTGTTTCTTGTTCGTACCAAGATTCAGTTAGTATTGTTTCTTTTATATACCAGCACGTTCTTTCTCACGTGCTTGCAGGTTTCTTTCGCCCTTTCTCTATTGCTTGCAGGTTTTGGGCTTCTTGTTGCTGATAGTTGCGGCGTAGGCTTTCTGCAGATGCTGGGCTCTAGTTCTTAATTATCTTGGTTCTTCGGCTTCGGTTTCATGTAGACTCTATCCCCCATACTCCAATTTAGATTCATTTACTTGTGTTGGGGTTTGGGTTTCCCTTGCTTGTGGTTCTAGCTTCCCTTGTTGGTAATTGAGTTGGGTGCCTCCTTTTGCTTGTCTGGGCTTTTAGCATTGTTGTTGGGTTTGATAGCTTCCTTTGATTGCTGCCGTGGGTTTTCTTGTTGTTCTTGAGTTGGTGATGCTTCCTTTCTACTCAGTTTGGAATATCTTGCCTCCATGCTACCTGTCACTTGCTAGTTTCTTGCTCATGTTGTTTCATAAGCTTATTAGTACCCTGTTAGTTTAATATTATTAAATTGCGTAGCCTTGGGATGTTCTTATGATGGCACATTACTATGTTGGTACTGGATGACGAGTGGACTGTCCTGAGGTTGGCTCTTGACTTGACAGGTTGCTATTACCGGTACGGTAATAGATTCCCCTTGGCTACGTAGTTTAATCAATATTGAACCCCACGACACAAATAACTAATAACATGATTACTTTCTGCTTGACTCATCGGGTTTGGGGAAACTTATGATTGGGGAGTACGTGGGCGACTGGGACCTGATCTTTAGCAACCAATCGTTTTGGTTGTTATTTTCCCCGAGTTAGGGGGGACTCCATCAGCTGATGGGTCCTGAGTCCTGGGGGCAGACAGGGACGGCCATCTTGATGGGTCCTGGAGCCCCACCGCAGGCCACAGCGCCTCAGTTCTTACAGGTTTTGCAGCTTACAGTACAATACTTTACACTTTTGGACTCTGCCCGGGGTCGCACCCTCGCGGTCAAGGTAGCTCTCAGATGCTTATTGTACTCCCCCTCATAAGTCACGGCTTAGAATTGGTTCACTTTAGTTAGTACCCTCATTACAGTACGTTTGCACGTTTTCGACATGTCTCTCTTCTGTACCCTTTCTGCTACTGTCACATCGTCCTTTGTACTCCCTTACTCTTCAGTGGCACGTGCTCGTGGATTACCAGGTCAGGTTACTTCTTTGGGTAGTGCTATCATATCTGTGGTCGTCTTGCTTCCTTTTGTGCACACTTACCTTCCTTGTCTCTTCTTTAGATATTGTCTACTCTATTGAGCGCGGTGCGCCCTTTGTTACCCACCAGGTACGAAGCGCGTGATCATCCAAAGGCGTCTGAGCACGAGGAGTTGGAGCTTCAGTACAGGACTTCAGAGGAGTCAGAACTTCCAGAGCAGAACAGTATGAGCCTTGACGTAGCGGAGGTACGTGTTCCATTTACTTTCAGCAGTAGTGTAGATTTTACTACCTTTACTTACTTGTTACTGTCTTTTCCTTATTTAGAACTGTTAGCTTGTCAGATCTAGAGTGTCCCCTTACTTCCTGCACTGCTCCACATTGACTTCACTGGCACCTGCGGGACCTGCAACCTCTCGTTTCACAAGTAGCGGCGCCCGCTGGGAGGCGGGGCGTTACATTACGCCTTACAGCTGAATGGTTTCACATTCGCTGATTGGCCGCTTAACAACTACCCCAAACCCAGAGTTTATGCCTTACCACTGCAGTTGCTGATCGGGCAGACTCCCAGTTGATTGGCCGCTTAACTCTTACCCCCAATACCCTCACGTAATGGAGCCAGGGTCCCCGCACATGAGCTCAGCAAGTGAGCCGGGGTTGCCCCGCACATGAGCTCACATTCTTAAACATTTGGCGTAGGCGTGCACCTAGCCGGAGACAAGCAATTCGGGCATTGGCTATCAACCAACACATGGCCCGCTTCTGGAACACGAGCCAGGAACACAAGCATTTGTAGCAAAGCTACACAATCACAGAAGCACTTAAAGAATGCAATGACATGACAATTAATTTGCGTACCGTTAATGGAAAGTAAACATGACATGGTAATTGTGCAACATGATATATGTCGGAACTAGCTTCGTTGTCAAGCTAATTCCCCAAATTTGCGCCTAGGCGAGTATCATTTCGTCGCCTAGCCTCTTTTACGCCTACAACAAGCAAAATGGCCTAAAACATGGCCTAAACCCTAAGTGGCAAGTTTCACTTGCCTAGCACCGGGGATGACGATCACGAAGGTTCGTCTCACGGATGCTAATCTACGGGGGAAATCGCTGTTATGGGGAACAATCATCAAACAACATGAAATTTCATTAGGGTTTCATAAAAATACAAATAGGTTATAAAAACGTCAAGAGATCGATTTCTTACCGAGAGGAAGCGGAAGAAACACTCCGGATAACCCTAGGACCAGATCTGGAAACAAATGGAGAAGTTTGGAGAGTTAGGGTTTTTGGGGGATTTTGGGGATTTGATGGAAATTTGGGGAAGATGAGAGGTAGATAGAGTGAATGGATGGTTTGGATGATGGATTTAGGGCTTGGAATGGAGGAAGATGGGGGCTCAATGGGGGAGATTTTAGGGTTTTGGGTCGAGTGGAGGAAGAAGAAAACGTTTGGGATGGGTATAAATAGGATGGGCTGGCGGCTGCCCAGAAATTAGGGTTTTAACACAGGTTAGTCGGTCAAAGAGCAACCACTGACCGACTAGTTTGGCAACTAGTCGGTCGGTCGACCAACGCAGACCGACTAAGTGTAAACAGTAACTTCTGAACGAAAATAGGATTTTAGAATTAGTCGGTCCATGAACAAATACTGACCGACTAGTTTAACATCTAGTCGGTCGGTGAACGTTCTTAGACCGACTAGTTTAACATCTAGTCGGTCGGTGAACGTTCTTAGACCGACTAAGAGTGAACAGTAACTGATACTAAAATTTAGATGATGAGTTAGTCGGTTAAAGAAGCATTGCTGACCGACTAGTTTGCAACCTAGTCGGTCAACCAACGTTCTTAGACCGACTAACGATAAACAGTAACTCCTGAGAAATTTAGAAAGCCAACTAGTCGGTCCAAGAAGGATTGCCGACCGACTGGATCGTCATCTAGTCGGTCGGTGCCCCTTCTTACACCGGCTAATAAGCACCAAAAGTTCCGATACGGAGCGCGGGGCCCCGGGATCGATTCCTAAGACTCCTAGGCTTGATCTAATAGTAAGATACGACCGTTATGAAGTCCGTCACGAATGACATACTTCGAAATCGACAATCCTAAGGAAGAAACGAGAAAATACGACGAATCGATGGAAAATGAAAGCTACGAAGACGAAAACCACACATGAGGAGAAAATCCACCAAAACATATATTATATTATAATAAATCCAAATACATGAAAAGCAGTCGTTACATCCTCCCCAACTTAAGAAAAATTCCGTCCTCGGAATTTCCAAACACTCACGAGTCCGGAAACAAAAGTGGGAAACGCTCTCGCATCTCATCCTCATTCTCCCAAGTAGACTCTCCAGGTGAGCCGTGTCGCCACATCACCCTCACAAGATTGACAATCTTGTTCCGAAGCGATTTCTGACGCCTGTCCAGAATCTGCACTGGATGCTGGTCATACGTCATATCGGGGCGAACAGTAATCTCCGAAAAATCCACAGCATGAGATGGATCGCTAATGTATCGACGAAGCTGCGACACATGGAAAACATTGTGAACTCCTTCCAAAGATGGCGGCAAGGCCAAGCGATAAGCTACCTCGCCAACCCTCTCCAAAATGTCAAACGGTCCAATGTATCGCGGGCTCAACTTCCCTCGCTTCCCGAAACGAATCACACCACGATTCGGGGAAATCTTCAAGAACACATGGTCGCCCGGCTGAAACTCCAAAGGACGACGTTTAGCATCCGCCCAATGCTTAAAACGGTCCTGAGCAATTCTCAACCTCTCCCGAATATTCCTGACGATATCCACGGCCTCCACGATCATCTCAGGTCCCAACAACTCCCGATCACCAACGTCATCCCAACTCAATGGCGATCGACATTTCCTCCCATAAAGAGCGGCGAAAGGCGCCATGCCAATACTCGCCTGGAAGCTGTTGTTGTAAGAGAACTCCACCAAATGTAGATGGTCCTCCCACGAACCCTTGAAATCCAACATGCACGCCCTCAGCATGTCTTCCAAAATCTGAATCGTCCTCTCGGACTGGCCATCCGTCTGCGGATGGTACGCCGTGCTAAAACTCAGACGCGTACCCAAGCTCTTCTGCAAACTCTGCCATAACTGAGATGTGAACCTCGTGTCTCTGTCAGACACGATACTCACGGGGACTCCATGAAGTCGCACAACCTCCTGCACGATTCACGTTACATCACTATCCAACTAGGAAAAGGAAATAAAAACGGAGAGTAAAAGAATTTTACCTCCATATATCTCCTCACTAGCGCCTCAGTGGACTGTCCCACTCGGAACGGAATAAAGTGCGCAGATTTGGTCAATCGATCTACGATCACCCAAATCGCGTCATTCTGCTTCGGACTCCGAGGTAGTCCAGTCACGAAATCCATAGTGATGTGTTGCCATTTCCACTCTGGAATCGGAAGCGGTTGTAGCAACCCGGCCGTACGCTGATGCTCCGCCTTCACTTGCTGGCAAACCAAGCACTTGGCTACACTCCGAGCCACACTCCTCTTCATACCATGCCACCAATAAATCAGACGAAGATCCTGGTACATCTTGGTGCCACCAGGATGCACAGAATACGGCGAACTGTGTGCCTCCACCATCAATTCCTCTCTGATATCCCCAGCTGGCACACACAACCTGGCTCCAAACCTCAGCGAGCCATCCTCATGAATCAAAAAGTCAGTCCGCAGACCGGCTTCCACCTGCTCCCGAATCTTCACCAGCTTCGGATCCTCAGCCTGGCCAGCCTTAATCTGATCCACGATCGTCGACTGTACCTGCATGTACATCAACGACGAAGCCTCCCCAGGAAGAACAATCTCCACGCCAGACTCGCAAAAATCCTGCTGCAATCTCCACTGCGAGGTCAAAATCAACACCGCTGGAAGCCTACTCAAAGCATCTGGAACCACATTCACCTTGCCAGGGTGAAACTGCAAATCAATCTCATAATCTGCCATAAGCTCCAACCATCGACGTTGTCGCATGTTGAGCTCCTTCTGAGTGAAAATATACTTCAAGATTTTTTGATCGGTGAAAATCTTCACTTTCTCACTCAGCAGGAAGTGCCTCCAAATCTTAAGAGCAAACACAATGGCAGCCAACTCCAAATCATGCGTCGGGTAATTCTTCTCATGAACCTTAAGCTGACGAGACGCATACGCCATAACGTGCCCATGCTGATGCAACACACAACCGAGACCCTTGCCAGAAGCATCGCAAAAGATCTCAAATCCACCGCTGCGATCAGGCACAACAAGAATAGGGGCAGTCGTCAACCTCTCCTTCAGAACACCAAAAGCATTCTCACAATCACCCGACCAAACAAAAGCAACTTCCTTCCGCGTCAACCTGGTCATCGGCTTAGCAATACGAGAAAAGTCCTTAATGAATCGTCGATAGTAACCAGCAAGTCCAAGGAAACTCCGAATCTCAGACGCAGACGACGGAACAGGCCACTCCCTGATGGCCCGAATCTTCTCGGGATCCACTGAGATACCATCTCCAGTCACCACATGGCCAAGAAAAGCAACTCTATCCAACCAGAACTCGCACTTCGAAAACTTAGCATACAACCGATGCTTCCTCAAAATCTCCAACACCGTCCTTAAGTGCGAGGCATGCTCTTCCTCCGACTTCGAATAGATCAGAATGTCGTCAATAAAGATAACAACAAACTTATCCAAAAAGTCGTAGAAAATCAGGTTCATCAGATTCATGAAAACTGCGGGTGCGTTAGTTACACCAAAAGGCATAACCACAAACTCATAGTGTCCATACTTCGTCCTGAACACTGTCTTCGGAACATCATCCTTCTTCACCTTCAACTGATGGTAACCACTCCTCAAATCCAATTTAGAAAACACCCTCGAACCTCCAAGCTGATCAAAAATATCATCGATGCGAGGCAACGGGTATTTATTCTTAATGGTCACCGCATTCAACTCCCGATAGTCCATGCACATGCGACGCGAACCATCCTTCTTCTTTACCAGCAGCACCGGTGCTCCCCACGGAGACACGCTAGGATTAATATAACCCTTCTGCAAAAGCTCATCCAACTGCTTCCGTAACTCTTCCAACTCAGCGGGTGCCATACGATACGGCGCCTTCGAAATCGGCTGCGCACCTGGAACAAGATCGATAGAAAATTCTAGGGCTCGATCAGGTGACAAACCAAACATCTCCTCGGGGAAGACGTCGCCAAAATCTCGCACCACAGCTGGCCACTCCAGCTCCATCTGCATAGCCACAGCCTCCACCGGCCTGGCCCGAAATCTGACAGGACCAAGCGAACTGCTACCACGACTGAACTCAAATATTGGATGTCCGGGAATCTCAAACACCACCTTCTTCCTCCTGCAGTCAATCGTAGCATAGAAGCTCGCAAGCCAGTCCATCCCAAGAACTGCATCATAGTTGATGATGTCGTGGACAATGAAATCAGCGAAAAGCTCATGTCCACAGACCACCAACGAGCAAGAATTGCAACCACGATGCACCAAGACCACGCCATTCCCTGTAACGATATTCCAACTCTTGGGAAGAGGGGACGTCGACAAGGAATGCCTCTCCACGAAGCTCCGAGAAATAATGCACATCGATGCGCCAAAGTCAAAGAGGACTCGTGCAGGAAATGTGCACACCAAAACCACACCTAACAAGCAATTAACAATCAAACCCTAGTCTAGCAAACAATCATGTTCAAGCAAACAACACAATCCAACATTCAAAACTAGCTAGGAAAGTAACAGTTAGATTGAGGATTACCTGCGATAACCTCATCCACAGCCTCGCTCTCCGCAGCGGTCATCAGAAAAGCCCGCCTCCTCGGCGGAACAGCCTGCTGAAAAGCCTGCCTCTGCGGAACAAGAGCTGCTCCACGACCAGCAGGAACAGACGCTCGCTGCTGCAACGGCTGTGCTGCAACAGGTGCCCCCCGCAGCTGATTCGCATGCCGACAATCCTTCGCGACATGGGAAGTGTAATGACCTTACTTTTCATATACGCGTATTTGTACGCATTTTTGACATAGATACGTCTGTATATTTTTGGGAAGTATGCCCATATTTTTCTTTTAATTATTTGATGTAGGAATTTATTTTAAAAGATTTTAAACTCATTACTTGAATTTAGTAAATGAGAGTATTTGGAGAAATGCATGTATTTGGAGTGTATGAAGTATTTATTCAAGTATTTTTAATTTCTTAAAATACAAAAATCCACATTTTTATTACCATGACAACGCATCCTATTAGGTGTCATGTTTTTAGTTAATTAGAGACACATGGCTTATTAGGTGTAAGAAGGAGAGGGTTTTGGGGATTCCTAAAACCTATGCATGAAGAACAAAACCAAGAAAAAGAAAAAGAAAATCTCATTTCACTCTCTCCCTCACTCCCCATTTCTGGCCAAAAATTAGCATGCCCCCTTTCTTTCATTTTTCTTCATCCTCTTCCTTAGAACATACTTCCAATTAGCTCCCCTCTTCAACCTCTAAAAAGCCCCAAAATTCCTTTTCATTCCAACACCAAAAACTAGCCAAAATAGCCAAAAATCAACCATATGGAGACAAGATTGGAGCTTGAAGAAGGAGACTAGGAGCTCAAGTTGGAGGAATTGTTAAGGTAGAAATTCCTTTCACTTATAGTAGGATTTAGTTTTAGGATTAGGAATTCCATTTATGTTAATATGTTATGTGGAATTAGCTAGATGAACAAAATTCTGGAATTTACACAGAATTGGCTGAAACTTTGTTAGCTTGCTGCACCTAATTGGCTACATAGAAATGCATGAAAAAAATATATGTTACTCATATTGTAGTCCTTAATAACTTTCACGTTTACAAGTTTTGCAAATTCGGACTGAAAGCTAGGGTAAAAATTCAGTTTCTAAAACTGGTCTGTTTTTAGACAGTTTTGACACCTTTCAGTAAAACGAGTATAACTCCATGCACACTTTATAAAATATTATGATCTTGATACCGTTGGAAAGCTGACTTCAAGATCTTCAACCCATAATTTTTTTAGATTTTAATTCTGTCTGTAACTTGTAGAAAAATGGACTTGAACTGAACTCAGTTTCTGGTTCAGAATGCTGAAATTATATCTGTTAGGAGAAAATCCACCATAAATCACATATGTCAACTGAGATTATGAAAATTGGTCAGTGAAAGGAAAACACCCATATCTCCAACTTTCGTGAAGGGACCAGACATCAATTCTGACTGTAGATAGGCTAAAAGTGATATTCTTTCTGCTGTAACAGTTTTGACAGATTCAAATGCTAATTTTGCTTAGTACTTATCATGGTGTAGTTTTGTTTGAAGTTAAGTTTGTTTGTGCTAATCATGTTCTCAATGACATACTCTTGATACATGTAGTTATGCAGATGGTTCATGACATATTTGTTATGTCAATAATATTTAAGTTCAATTTGTTTATACTTTCACATTAGTATGATCATAACGATGAGTTTGTGATGATATTTCATGCAATTATTTAATTGAGATGATGATGATGATGATGATGATGATATTTGTTAAAAGTTGGTTAAAGCGGTATTCAAGTCCGCTAGATGATTCGTTGACAAACGAAGTAATATCTTGAAAACTGAGAGTGAGAATGAGGAATGTATCAGTCCTTCTAAAGGAGGGTGACACGGGTTTGGGGGAAAACGGGTAAACTTTAGGAGTTAAGGAGCGGACATATGATATGAATTCTCACCCGCTGTATCACTCCCGGAAGGGCGAGTTGAAAGGGTTGGAGAGGCCGCTGGTGTACCCGTGATGCACCATGACGGTAATTGATGGTTTACTCCTTTGTCCCACAGAAAAACCGAGCAGGTCTCGCTCTAGTGCCTTGCCCCGTTCGGGCATAGAGTTACGAGAGGCCCCCTCCGGTGCCCGTGTTGCTGGTTGGGGTACCACTTTTTCACCCACCCTGGGTGAAGTCCGCCTCCTTAGCGTCCTACGGTTTACACGGGTTCCAAAAATGTGAATCAACAACTTATTGCAATTGTCTTTAATTTATGAATGTTATCTCATGTCTCCTTATTTTGTTTACTTTAATGCTATTGTCTCATGGTAACATGTTCTTATGATTCTTTTCAATATCTGCATTTCATAATATGGTTTCATATGCATGTTTTGCAAGTTCTTATAACTAAGTTTGCATGTTGGAATGTGATCACTTTTATGCATCATAAACCTTACTTGTTAGACCACCCTCCCCTAGATAGGTAGACCAGTTCTAAAACTGGGTTCTGCTAGAGTGTTAGGAGTTTCTACTGGGTCACGCGTTGACGTGTCCCCGTTGACTTTCAGGTCATGTGAGTTGGAGGTTGGAGATAGCGGCTGGAGCTTCGGAGTTGGTGATCAGTTGTAGTATTGAGTGGTGAGGGGTGTGATGAGAGACTTGTACTTTTTGGTGTTTCTTTTCGGGTGGAACTTTGTACTTAGAGTTGTGAATATGAAGATGTTGGTGTATGTATAAGATGTATCAATGTATCAATAAAATGGAATATTGTACTTTTGTTATTTTCTCAGTGTTTTTATCTGTGGTGGAGTTTTACTTGTACTTCCCAGCACGTGCGTAGTACCTGCAGTGTTCTTCCTACTCTCTTCTTTTCTTTCTTTTTACGTAACACTCGCCTCTTCGGGAATACCTGATACGGATTCGTACTTATCCGGTATCTCGGGGACCGGGGCGTTACAGTTGGCGGCCCATGCAGGTCTCCGCACTGCGGCGTGCGTAAGGATAGTACGGGTAATGCTCTATAGGGGTAGATGAATCCTAAGGTGGGTAGGTGATCAGCCTTAGGGTAAAACCCTGGTATTAGGAAACCCAATGTACAGAGCTCCCTGAGGTTAAGCATGGGTAGTTGTTTGTATATACATATACATGTAAGGATGGGTATGTGTTTGCATGGATATAAAAGTATTTTAGTGTATTCGCTTGTATTTCTATAGTTATGTGTCTATAAATATATATGTAAATAAGATACACTGTAGATACGAGTATGACTACTTATGTGTATTCTTGTAATTTATAACATAGGTGTGTGTATAGTAATGTTGTTTGTATGGATTGAGGTGAATGTAGTATTTGATGAGTGAAATTATGTATACAACATATTATCTGTGCAAGAGAGTATTATGTATTATCTATGTGGTAATCTATACTAAGATTATATTTGGGGGTGTATATGTATGAATAAATGGATGTATATAGAGCTGTAAGTATGGATACTAAAGTATGATGCATTAAAGTGATGTTAGAAGATATATTTGTATATGGGTGTCTAATGGATGAGTGTATATATACGGAGTATCTGTGTGAATATGTATTGGTGTGTATAGATATACATAAGTAGGTATGCCAAGTTATACAATATTGGTGTGTATTCATATATCATGTGATGATATGTGAGTGTAGCATATGAATACGATTTATATGTATTGTGTATACAAGAGAGAGAGAGAGAGAGAGTGTGTGTGTATATACATATACTGAATTAATATAATCCTTGTGCTATAGTATATATATATAGTGTCACATGTATATATATACTGTATTGAATATGTGTTACGTTGACTGCTTGTATGTAAGTATATTTGTGCACTGTATAAGTGGTTAAATATAGATTTACGTGAGTGAATATTGGATATGAACACATTTGTATGTATTCTTGTATATATGAAGTGAGTATGTACTAGAAGGTTGATATAATATACATATTTACTATAGTGATATTTACTGTGTACATTCTTGTGTGCGAACTATTATATATATTTGTCTATATAATTGTAAGTGTTTATACTTAGGGCTGTTGACGAACAGAACGTTCGACGAACTACTCGTGAACAAGCTCGGTACATGTTCGTTTACGTTCGTTTATGAAGCTTAATGAACAAGCTTGAACAGATTTTTAGAGTTCGCTTAGTAAACGAACAGAGCTTGAACATAACCTTGTTCGTTCATTTATGTTCACGAACAAGCTCGTTAAGTGTTCGTGAACAAGCTCGTTAAGTGATGTTCATGAACAAGCTCATTAAGTGTTCGTGAACGAACATGTAACGAAAATAGTAAATTTAGACAAATACTATATTTTTTAATGGTTGGAATGGATGCTTGTAATGGTATATATGGAGCTATTGTGTTGGATTTGTTTGCTTTTGTCCTGCAAATATTTAATCTTTTTATTTAATTGATTTAGTCATTGGCAATAATGTTTAAATATTATTGTTCCTGATTAAAACTTGACGTTTGTTCGTTTGTTTGAAAATCCGTTCATGAACAAGATTGATCTTTGTTCACGAACATGTTCCTGAACATGTTCACGAACAAGCTCGATAAGTCGTGTTAACAAACAGAACGTTCGATTAACTACTCGTGAACAAGCTCGGTAAATGTTCGTTTACGTTCGTTTACGTTCGTTCGGTAAGCTTAACGAACAAGCTTGAACAAGTTTTTAGAGCTCGGTTAGTAAACGAACAGAGCTTGAACATGGATTTTGTTCATGAACAAAACCAAGCTCCCTGTTCAAGCTCGTTCAAGCTCGTTCGTCAACAGCCCTATTTATACTTATGTGCTTAAGTGATATATTTGCGTATGGTTACCCACTTGATATGCGGTGCACCATATCAATGTGTATCATTATTGGTGTATGATTATTTACCATAAATGCATCAATAATTGGATTTACCTACTTATGTATGTATGTATAAGTATGCTAACTCTGTGACTTATGAGTATGGTGTGTTTAAATATCGTGTGAACATGTATGTATGTAGATATATATAAATATAAGGAGTGTGTGATTACCTATAGAGATGTATGTATTTAGATATATCTATATGTATCCATGTAATGGCATATGTCTTCGATCATATACTTGTGTGAATCTTTATGTAAGCACCTATGTGTTGAGTGAACAAGTGTATAAATATTGGTGTGTATATTAATGACTTGGGTGTATCTATACATGTTTCTACTTATTGCTATGTACGACATTGATACATGTGTCCATGTGTATAAGTGTACTAGCATGGGTGTACATATTAGTCTTTATATATGTGAGTATTCTCATGCAATATAGATATATTTGTGAGTACATGGATGAATGTGGAATGTATAGTACTATGTATGTATTGTGATGATTTGTCTGTGTGTATACCTATATTCTTGGATAAGAATGTGTATATATATGTTTATAATCTACGGTATAGTGCATGTATACATGCGTGTATAGTATATACATATAGCGTTATTTGTGTTTCTGGGGTAGGGAAACCCTTATACTATTCAGTCTCCGGTCAGACCTTTAGCATAGAAAGTCCGAGGGCGGACTTGGTTATTAAGGTGGGTAGAATGTAATGACCTTACTTTTCATATACGCGTATTTGTACGTATTTTTGACATAGATACGTCTGTATATTTTTGGGAAGTATGCCCATATTTTTCTTTTAATTATTTGATGTAGGAATTTATTTTAAAAGATTTTAAACTCATTACTTGAATTTAGTAAATGAGAGTATTTGGAGAAATGCATGTATTTGGAGTGTATGAAGTATTTATTCAAGTATTTTTAATTTCTTAAAATACAAAAATCCACATTTTTATTACCATGACAACACATCCTATTAGGTGTCATGTTTTTAGTTAATTAGAGACACATGGCTTATTAGGTGTAAGAAGGAGAGGGTTTTGGGGATTCCTAAAACCTATGCATGAAGAACAAAACCAAGAAAAAGAAAAAGAAAATCTCATTTCACTCTCTCCCTCACTCCCCATTTCTGGCCAAAAATTAGCATGCCCCCTTTCTTTCATTTTTCTTCATCCTCTTCCTTAGAACATACTTCCAATTAGCTCCCCTCTTCAACCTCTAAAAAGCCCCAAAATTCCTTTTCATTCCAACACCAAAAACTAGCCAAAATAGCCAAAAATCAACCATATGGAGACAAGATTGGAGCTTGAAGAAGGAGACTAGGAGCTCAAGTTGGAGGAATTGTTAAGGTAGAAATTCCTTTCACTTATAGTAGGATTTAGTTTTAGGATTAGGAATTCCATTTATGTTAATATGTTATGTGGAATTAGCTAGATGAACAAAATTCTGGAATTTACACAGAATTGGCTGAAACTTTGTTAGCTTGCTGCACCTAATTGGCTACATAGAAATGCATGAAAAAAATATATGTTACTCATATTGTAGTCCTTAATAACTTTCACGTTTACAAGTTTTGCAAATTCGGACTGAAAGCTAGGGTAAAAATTCAGTTTCTAAAACTGGTCTGTTTTTAGACAGTTTTGACACCTTTCAGTAAAACGAGTATAACTCCATGCACACTTTATAAAATATTATGATCTTGATACCGTTGGAAAGCTGACTTCAAGATCTTCAACCCATAATTTTTCTAGATTTTAATTCTGTCTGTAACTTGTAGAAAAATGGACTTGAACTGAACTCAGTTTCTGGTTCAGAATGCTGAAATTATATCTGTTAGGAGAAAATCCACCATAAATCACATATGTCAACTGAGATTATGAAAATTGGTCAGTGAAAGGAAAACACCCATATCTCCAACTTTCGTGAAGGGACCAGACATCAATTCTGACTGTAGATAGGCTAAAAATGATATTCTTTCTGCTGTAACAGTTTTGACAGATTCAAATGCTAATTTTGCTTAGTACTTATCATGGTGTAGTTTTGTTTGAAGTTAAGTTTGTTTGTGCTAATCATGTTCTCAATGACATACCCTTGATACATGTAGTTATGCAGATGGTTCATGAAATATTTGTTATGTCAATAATATTTAAGTTCAATTTGTTTATACTTTCACATTAGTATGAACATAACGATGAGTTTGTGATGATATTTCATGCAATTATTTAATTGAGATGATGATGATGATGATGATGATGATATTTGTTAAAAGTTGGTTAAAGCGGTATTCAAGTCCGCTAGATGATTCGTTGACAAACGAAGTAATATCTTGAAAACTGAGAGTGAGAATGAGGAATGTATCAGTCCTTCTAAAGGAGGGTGACACGGGTTTGGGGGAAAACGGGTAAACTTTAGGAGTTAAGGAGCGGACATATGATATGAATTCTCACCCGCTGTATCACTCCCGGAAGGGCGAGTTGAAAGGGTTGGAGAGGCCGCTGGTGTACCCGTGATGCACCATGACGGTAATTGATGGTTTACTCCGTTTGTCCCACAGAAAAACCGAGCAGGTCTCGCTCTAATGCCTTGCCCCGTTCGGGCATAGAGTTGCGAGAGGCCCCCTCCGGTGCCCGTGTTGCTGGTTGGGGTACCACTTTTTCACCCACCCTGGGTGAAGTCCGCCTCCTTAGCGTCCTACGGTTTACACGGGTTCCAAAAATGTGAATCAACAACTTATTGCAATTGTCTTTAATTTATGAATGTTATCTCATGTCTCCTTATTTTGTTTACTTTAATGCTATTGTCTCATGGTAACATGTTCTTATGATTCTTTTCAATATCTGCATTTCATAATATGGTTTCATATGCATGTTTTGCAAGTTCTTATAACTAAGTTTGCATGTTGGAATGTGATCACTTTTATGCATCATAAACCTTACTTGTTAGACCACCCTCCCCTAGATAGGTAGACCAGTTCTAAAACTGGGTTCTGCTAGAGTGTTAGGAGTTTCTACTGGGTCACGCGTTGACGTGTCCCCGTTGACTTTCAGGTCATGTGAGTTGGAGGTTGGAGATAGCGGCTGGAGCTTCGGAGTTGGTGATCAGTTGTAGTATTGAGTGGTGAGGGGTGTGATGAGAGACTTGTACTTTTTGGTGTTTCTTTTCGGGTGGAACTTTGTACTTAGAGTTGTGAATATGAAGATGTTGGTGTATGTATAAGATGTATCAATGTATCAATAAAATGGAATATTGTACTTTTGTTATTTTCTCAGTGTTTTTATCTGTGGTGGAGTTTTACTTGTACTTCCCAGCACGTGCGTAGTACCTGCAGTGTTCTTCCTACTCTCTTCTTTTCTTTCTTTTTACATAACACTCGCCTCTTCGGGAATACCTGATACGGATTCGTACTTATCCGGTATCTCGGGGACCGGGGCGTTACAGGAAGCATCACCACAAACCAGACACTGGCCTAGAAATTTCCGACACTGATCCTTGACATGGCCAGGCTTGCCGCAGAAATGGCAAGTCTTCAGAATAGGCCCTCCTGGCCTCTTAAACTGAGCAGACTGATTAGGCATGAATCCAGGTCTAACCACAGCTCTCGCCTGTTCCACAGGCCTCTTCCCAGCGCCAACAATTGACCCTCTCCTCTGGTTCACGAGCAGCTCCTGCCTCTTGGCTGCTACCAGAACCTTCTGATAAGACTCCCGGTAAGAGGAGGTCACAAAACTCTGGAGCTCCGAAGCAAGTCCCTGCAGGAACCTCTGAGCTCTCTCCTCAGCGTCCTGCACGATCTTCGGTGCGAACCGACTCAGCCTCATGAACTCCTGGTGATATAGGTCCACCGACGAGTTCCATTGCTTCAATCGATAAAACGCTGCAGCATCTCCTCCCTGGCAGCTTTCAGAAAGAACTCACCCTCAAATCTGGCCTTGAAGGTAGCCCAAGCTATCGGCTCCACCAACATCTTCTCTTCTGCATCCCACCAATTCCGCGCATTATCCTTGAGTTGCCTCTTCGCCAAATCAACCCATCCAGCCGGGGTGATCTTGGCCATCTTCAGATTGTCCTCGATGTTCCGAATCCACTCATCGGCAGCCAGAGGACCCTCAAACCCATCAAAATATGCGGGACCCAGCTCCCGAAATTGCTTCGCTCCTGGCTCAGAGCGAGGGGCATCCGGAAGAGCCCGGGCAGCTCGAGCAAGTGGAGCATTCTGGACTTGCAGAAGCACGCCCTGCTGCACTTGCATCATCTGGAGCATCATCCGCATCATCTCACCGTTGGTGGGTTCCCGCTCAGGCTCCTCATCATGAGGGAGCGCACCATTACCCCCACCACGGGTGAAACGCCTTCCTGCCATCTAATGACACAGAAAACGAATCAGATTAGACTCATAGCTTATGACATCGGACGTCGAACTTAGTTTATTGGACATTCTAATATTATTATCGCTATTCCAAAAATCGCAGTTACAGAAGGACCTGCATGGGCCACCAACAAAACCTGTCACGACCTGCTTCCCTAAAATGGAGGCGAGACGTGAAAAGGTCCGCACGAGAGTGGAGCTGTGAAGCCCCAAACCCGATAAGCGTCAATAAAACATAAGCAGGTCACTGTAACCACAACGGAACAACAATAATAACACAAGGAGAGACTGAAATAAAATCTCATATCTCACAATTGTCCAACATTAAAATAAGTCCAACATCCAGAAAAGCCACCAGACTAAAAGAAAGAGTCTAAAGGCCCAGAACAAGGCCAACAAAAGCAACGACATAACAAAGTATAGGTGCTACGCACCGATAACAAAACAACTGTCTAAACAAAAGTAAAACACAATGAAGACACTAGGACTGGTCCCCAGTGTCCATGTACTCCCTGTCAAACACAAGCTCGGGCTCGGCGTCAGCAAACACCTCGTCCTCAACAAGGTACTCAGGCTCAGGATCTAACATGTGTCACCCAAAAGAGTAAAGGGGCACATGTCAGCAAGTCTAAAAAGACTTGGGCAAGGAAACTGAAAGTAAGGCAACTAGCAACCTAGCAGTTTAGTATGCATGACATGGCAGTTATAACATGAGTGCACAATCAAGACATGGCAAGACAATCTGTACAAGAGAACAATCATCGGGACAAGACAAGAGTAGCCAAGCTACTATCAATCTCAATCAATTCACTAGTCACGTTGTTTGTAGATGTTTACGCCTTACAGCTGAATGGTTTCACATTCGCTGATTGGCCGCTTAACAACTACCCCAAACCCAGAGTTTATGCCTTACCACTGCAGTTGCTGATCGGGCAGACTCCCAGTTGATTGGCCGCTTAACTCTTACCCCCAATACCCTCACGTAATGGAGCCAGGGTCCCCGCACATGAGCTCAACAAGTGAGCCGGGGTTTCCCCGCACATGAGCTCACATTCTTAAACATTTAGCGTAGGGGTGCACCTAGCCGGAGACAAGCAATTCGGGCATTGGCTATCAACCAACACATGGCCCGCTTCTGGAACACGAGCCAGGAACACAAGCATTTGTAGCAAAGCTACGCAATCACAGAAGCACTTAAAGAATGCAATGACATGACAATTAATTTGCGTACCGTTAATGGAAAGTAAACATGACATGGTAATTGTGCAACATGATATATGTCGGAACTAGCTTCGTTGTCAAGCTAATTCCCCAAATTTGCGCCTAGGCGAGTATCATTTCGTCGCCTAGCCTCTTTTACGCCTACAACAAGCAAAATGGCCTAAAACATGGCCTAAACCCTAAGTGGCAAGTTTCACTTGCCTAGCACCGGGGATGACGATCATGAAGGTTCGTCTCACGGATGCTAATCTACGGGGGAAATCGCTGTTATGGGGAACAATCATCAAACAACATGAAATTTCATTAGGGTTTCATAAAAATACAAATAGGTTATAAAAACGTCAAGAGATCGATTTCTTACCGAGAGGAAGCGGAAGAAACACTCCAGAGAACCCTAGGACCAGATCTGGAAACAAATGGAGAAGTTTGGAGAGTTATGGTTTTTGGGGGATTTTGGGGATTTGATGGAAATTTGGGGAAGATGAGAGGTAGATAGAGTGAATGGATGGTTTGGATGATGGATTTAGGGCTTGGAATGGAGGAATAGGGCTTGGAGGAAGATGGGGGCTCAATGGGGGAGATTTTAGGGTTTTGGGTCGAGTGGAGGAAGAAGAAAACGTTTGGGATGGGTATAAATAGGATGGGCTGGCGGCTGCCCAAAAATTAGGGTTTTAACACAGGTTAGTCGGTTAAAGAGAAACCACTGACCGACTAGTTTGGCAACTAGTCGGTCGGTCGACCAACGCAGACCGACTAAGTGTAAACAGTAACTTCTGAACGAAAATAGGATTTTAGAATTAGTCGGTCCATGAACAAATACTGACCGACTAGTTTAACATCTAGTCGGTCGAGTGAACGTTCTTAGACCGACTAAGAGTGAACAGTAACTGATACTAAAATTTAGATGATGAGTTAGTCGGTTAAAGAAGCATTGCTGACCGACTAGTTTGCAACCTAGTCGGTCAACCAAACGTTCTTAGACCGACTAACGATAAACAGTAACTCCTGAGAAATTTAGAAAGCCAACTAGTCGGTCCAAGAAGGATTGCCGACCGACTGGATCGTCATCTAGTCGGTCGGTGCCCCTTCTTACACCGGCTAATAAGCACCAAAAGTTCCGATACGGAGCGCGAGGCCCTGGGATCGATTCCTAAGACTCCTAGGCTTGATCTAATAGTAAGATACGACCGTTATGAAGTCCGTCACGAATGACATACTTCGAAATCGACAATCCTAAGGAAGAAAAACGAGAAAATACGACGAATCGATCGAAAATGAAAGCTACGGAGACGAAAACCACACATGAGGAGAAAATCCACCAAAACATATATTATATTATAATAAATCCAAATACATGAAAAGCAGTCGTTACACAGGGCCCCTGGCCGAAGGGCCAGGGCCCCTGGCCGGCCAGGGCAAAGGCCCTGGCCGGCCAATTTTTTAAAAACTTTTTAAAATTTTGTTTTTTTAAAGAGGCTCTACTCCTTGAAGATTAGCCGTTGTGCTCTACTTCATGTGAGACTAGCCATGACATTGTGCTCTACTCTACGGAGATTAGCCAATGTATTTCAAATTTTTGAAAAAGGTGTTTTCAAATAGGTTATGTCCCGTCCTTAATCGGGATAGCGCAATTTAGAATTCCAAGTCCTACCACGATCCGGCCATGGTTATCTAACCCATGGGTGTGTAGAACAGGTCTCGTGGCTTGGCAATTGTTGCGCTAAAATTCTTTGCGCTAACTCTCACCTATTCCATTTTGAAAGATATGTTTTTCAAAAGTATTTTTCCGCTGCTGGTACCATACGGGTATCATTTCTGATTTCTTTTTACTTAAGATAAGTAAGAGGGATACTTTGAAAGTTACTTCTAGATGGTAGTTGGGAACGTAGTGAACTTCTCGATTCTAGAGTAACATTTTAGCGCATCCAAGGAACTTATCAAGTGTTTAAAGAATCGAAACTTTATGCATAGAATTTTGATCGTGTTTTTCATTTTCTTTGCAGTTTTTTGATTCGAATATGTCTACCGCTTCTAAGAACATTGTCGCAGAGCTTAACAAAGGTGAAAAGCTCAACGGCGACAATTATAAACTATGGTCAATAAAAATCCAATATGTTTTGGAGGAGCAAGATGTGCTTGAAACACTCCAAAACATAATGGAAGAACCTGAGTTGGGCAATACGGCCCAACACAAGAGGGACCGGGAAGCTTATGAGACTTGGACTCGAAAGAACAAAATAGCACGTATTACGTTACTGTCCGCAATGGACAATGACATAATGCGTATATTTCGGGAATTCGACCTAGCCAAAGACATATGGTCTGAGCTAGAAGTAAAGTTTGGTGGAACTTCGGTTACCAAACTCCGCTCCTTAAATATTCAATTTGATTCGTACAAGATGCGGCGAGATCATTCTATGAAAAAGCATCTCCGCCACATGGCGAATCTCATAGCTGAATTGAAGGATGCGGGCCTTACGCTGTCTGACGAACAGCAGATCCAAGCAGTCATTCGTTCACTCCCAGAAAGCTGGGATAACATGAAAATGCACCTCACTCATAATGAGTGCATTAAAACTTTAAGCGATGTATCTAAACACCTCGAACTCGAGGAAGAGCGGATTCAAGCCGCAAAACCTAGTGCAGAAGTGCACATGGCCGCTAGTTCCTCACATGGAGGAAAT